>PVIU01005529.1:0-112372 GCA_004026605.1 Ondatra zibethicus | reverse complement strand
ATTTCCAGGAGGATCTATATATGTTTTTCTTTGGGTTCACCTTGCTCTTTGGCTTCTCTAGGCTTGTGTACTATAAGCTTAATGTCCTTTGTTTATGGCTAGAGTCCACTAATGATTGAGTACATACCATATTCATCTTTTTGGGTCTGGGTTATCTCACTAAGGATAGTGTTTTCTATTTCCATCCATTTGCATGCAAAATTCAAGATGTCATTGTTTTTTACCACTGAGTAGTATTCTAATGTGTAAATATTCCACATTTTCTTTATCCATTCTTCCATTGAGGGGCACCCAGGTTGTTTCCAGGTTGAACAAATGCACCTTAAGAGAACAATAATCAACTTTATATGGAAAAACAAAAAGCCCAGGATAGCCAAAACAATCCTATACAATAAAAGAACTTCCAAAGGCATTACCATCCCGGACTTCAAACTCTATTACAGAGCTACAGTGATGAAAACAGCTTGGTATTGGCATAAAAACAGAGACATTGACCAATGGAATCGCATCGAAGACCCGGATATTAATCCACAAACCTATGAACACCTCATATTTGACAAAGAAGCTAAAATTATACAATGGAAGAATGAAAGCATCTTTAACAAATGGTGCTGGCATAACTGGATGTCAATCTGTAGGGGAATGAAAATAGACCCTTATCTATCACCATGAACAAAAATCAAGTCCAAATAGATTAAAGACCTCAATATAAATCCAACCACACTGAACCTGATAGAAGAGAAAGTGGGAAGTATCCTGCAAAATTTGGGCACAGGAGACCACTTCCTGTCTATAACCCCGTGGCACAGACAATAAGAGCAACAATGAAAAAATGGGACCTCCTGAAACTGAGGAGCTTCTGTAAAGTAAAGGACACAGTCATTAAGATAAAAAGGCATCCTACTGTATGCAGAAGATCTTCACCAACCCCACATCAGACAAAGGTCTGATCTCCAAAATATATAAAGAACTCAAGAAACTAGACATTAAAATTCTAAATAACCCAATTAAAAAATGAGGTAATGATCTGAACAGAGAATTCTCAACAGAAGAAGTTCGAATGGTCAAAAGATACTTAAGGTCATGTTCAACTTCCTTAGTGATCAGGGAAATGCAAATCAAAACAATTTTGAGATACCATCTCACACCTGTCAGAATGGCTAAAATCAAAATCACCAAGGATAGCCTATGCTGGAGAGGATGTGGTGTAAGGGGAACACTCATCCATTGCTGGTGGGAATGCAAGCTGGTCCAACCACTTTGGAAATCAGTGTGGCGGTTTCTCAGGAAATTGGGGATCAACCTACCTCAGGATCCAGCAATACCACTCTTGGGAATATACCAAGAGACACCCAACTAAGTACATTTCTAACTGTTTGTTATGAATCTAACTTGGATAGGCAGAATTTCTTGGGTGTGACAAGCTTATCTCTCTGCCCACTGCCTTAGGAAGCAGGTGTGGAGGCACAAGCCAAAACCACTAATAGTTAGAGTACACATGGCATTTATTATTGATACAAGGACACCCTGAAAACAGAAAGAGTACTCTGGGTGACTGGACATAATACCAAACACCAGTCATCCCAGCACCGAAGAGGCTGAGAAGGACCACATAAACAAAACCAGTCTCGGCTACATAGTAAGTTTGAGCTCAGTCTGACTGGTAATAGAACTCTGTAATGCACACGCATGCACATGCACACATACACACGTGCAATTGATAATTCTTTCAGGATAGCACTATCCCAGTCAAGCTAGTTAAAGTAGTCACCACAGAAGACAAAAGTAGGGAGCTGGAGTTTGTATCATAGTGGTAGTTCGTCAATATCCGTTCTGTTAGTGCCTCTCCTAAGCAAAGCTTCACACGGAAGCGGGCGGAGAAGCAGCCATGAAGACACCCTAGTCTCTGCTTTGGCGAGCAGACTATTTACTACCGCAGTGATGGAGATGAACATGTGTCCAAGCTTCTGGGCTGATAAAGCATGGTGGGCAGGCAGGAGGACAGAAAGCCCTGCCCGTGAGGATAGCAGAGATATCAGCTGCTAAGGAAGAAGGGATCCGAGGGACTGAGAGTTTAAAACCATGGAAATAGAGTAGTGCCATGGAGAGGTGAAACCATTTCGGAATGAGAAAAGGTGAGTAGAAACACGTTAAGTGGGCGGCACAGGCAAAAACAGGGCATGGTGGGCATCTCTTTTGTGTGTAGCAGACTCTCTAGTGGCCATCTTCTACCAGCCAGAGCCTTCTTTTCAAAGAACACCGAGCTTCCATCCAGCACATCCTGATAGACCTCCCAGATCACTGAGCTAATGGCCAATGAGATGTGATAAAAGTTCCTCTTGAGTCAAGCGGTGGTGGTACACACCTTTAATCCCAGCACTCAGGAGGCAGAGGCAGGCAGATCTCTGTGAGTTCAAGACCAGCCTGGTCTACAAGAGCTAAAACCCTGTCTTGAAAACTCCTCTCGGAACCAAAGCAACACAGGGAGAGCTCTTTCCCATCTTTGTTTCACCATGGGTACCAACACAGCACCTTCAGGAACCCAGCATCCACCTCCTTCCCTAGAAGAAAGTGACGACCTGTGGATGGCAGACAGGAAGTGAAAGGACCGGGGTTGTTGGTGGCATTGAGAAGCTGCACTATCAGATCCAGGCTTTGACCTCATTCTCTCCATTGCTTGAAACCAATCCGCCCTTTAATTATTCCACCTACAGCCACTAAGATTCTCCGCTCTCTGCAGACAACAGGGATTTAACTCTGCGAAAAGGTAGATTGCAACACAAATAAGGGAGGGACCTTGAAAATCAGGTCAACACTACATGGGCGCATTCTATATCATAAATGATTGGTGTGCTTTTTAAAAGACAAATGGAGTACTTAGACTATGGCGGTGTTGGAATTGAACTCATTTGAAAAACAACTAGGTGTAGCTAATACAGTCTTAATAATCACTAGCAAATCAAAGTCTTCGAGAGCGTTTGAAGTGGTGACTCCTAATACTTTTCTCATCTTATCCTGAAATATCTGACTCTGCTCGCTCCGGAAATTCCTAGCATATGTGATTACATGTAAAATAGAAGACTTTATTTTTTCACCTTTCTTTTTATCTATGTGCACGTGTATGTGTGTGTGCATGCAGGTGACCATAGAGGCCAGAAAAGGGTGACAGCTCTCTTGGACCCAGAGCTATAGGTTCTTGTAAGTTTCCACATATAGATGTTGGGAACCGAAGCTTAGGTCCTTGAAAGAGCAGCACATTCTCCTAATAATTGTGCCATCTCTCCAGACCAAATACAGAAAACTTTAAAGATCATATACATGATTTTCAGAGTTTAACTAGATTTACACACCCAAAAAGCCAATTCTTGTACCCCGCTAACCAAGATTCAACCCAAAGAAAAATTTCCACAAATCTGAACGCTTATGGACATTACAGTTCATGCATATCATACTCTGAACCTGTAAGTAAACCAGTAGAATATGTATAAGAGCCTGGAGAAATCTGGAGTGGACCTACCTAGAGTGCTCATGAACAATAGTCAACATGCCCACACTTTGCTTTATCTCCCAAACACCCACGGTCAGGGAGCTGGAGTAACAAGGAATAAATTTCACAGAGCAGAAGGAAATGTCACACCTGGTGCTCCTCAGTTCTCATCCCACTACTAAAGAAAGCTAATTGGATGTAGACCCTTCTACAACATTGATGTTATGGGCCAACCATTGGACCAAATGCTACTGCAAGCTGTTGCTTAGATATTTCAGTGTGGATTGGGACCAGAGACACACAGAAGTAAATTGTGTCCACATAAAGTTCAATGCCATACCAAGATAATAAACACTGACGACAACTTATGCTGGAGAGGATGTGGGGTAAAGGGAATACTCCTTCATTGCTGGTGGGAGTGCAAACTGATACAGCCCCTTTGAATATCAGTAGGGTGATTTCTCAGAAAATTAGGAAACAACCTTCCTCAAGACCCAGCAATACCACTTTTGGGTATACACCCAAAGTGTGCTCAATTATACCATGAGGACATGTGCTCAACTATGTTCATAGCAGCATTATTTGTCATAGCCAGAACCTGGAAATAACCTAAATGCCCCTTGACCGAAGAATGGATAAGGAAAATGTGGTACATTTACACAATAGAGTACTACACAGAAGAAAAAAATAACGACATCTTGAAATTTGTGGGCAAATGGATGGATCTAGAAAACATCATGTTGAGTGAGGTAACCCAGACCCAGAAAGACAAACACAATATGTGCTCACTCATAAGTGTCTTTTAGACAGAAAGCAAAGAAAAACCAGCCTACAATTCACAGTCCCAAAGAACCTAGACAACAATGAGGACCCTAAGAGAGACATACATGTATCTAATCCACATGGGAAGTGAAATAGACAAGATCTCCTGAGAAAATTGGGAGCATGGGGATCTTTAAGATCATTGCTGTTGCAAGACAAATGTCTGATTAGGCTTCCCCAAGAACCAGCAATTCACAGCCAGTGTCAAAAGGAGAACTCACAATCTTCCTGCCCCAAACTTCTAACTATTGGTGTAATACCACTGTGCAACAAGCCAGGCTGAAGTGTGCATGCGTGTGTGTGTGTGTGTGTGTGCATGTGGTATATGTACATGTTTACTGGGGGCATGTTCACATGCACACATACAGAGATTAGCACCATGTGTCCTCCTCAGGTGTTCTCCATCTTCTTTTGGGGGACATATTCCCTCACTGAAGCAGGGGCCCATTGATCTAGCTAGACTGACTAGCCAGTAAGGCCCCAGCAGGCTCCTGTCTCTGCTACTTCTCCAACCCCTGGGCTGGATTATAGGCATGAGCAGTCATGCCTAGCTTTGATGTGGGTTCTAGAGATCCAAACCCAGGTCCCCATGCTTTTTCAATAGTAACTTTACCCACTGAGCCTTCTCCCCGGCCCCTTAGCTGAAGGTTCACACCTGTGGTCCAAGCATTATTAATCATCACACACCCTGTTGCTCTCCAAAGGTTCTGGTTTGAACAATCAACCGTGTCTCTCTTTACTACCATTATCTCAACTCTTTTGTCCAATTTTTATTCTAGAACTTTCAAACCGTAGAAGCCTGTTGATTATGCCTTATAGGCTCACACGGATCCACAGATGACTTTGCACAAGATGTCAATGCACAAGAATGAGGCTAATGGTATTTCAGAAGGAGGCAGACAGCTCACAGACAAAAATACTGGTTTACTGCTTCTAAACTACATAGGGATGGGAGGGGTGTCCTCAGTGCAATAGCTGGCAAATCTCTTGCTTTGGAGACAGCATGATTAAGAGCCCCAAAGAGCCCCAGTTTCCCAAGAAGCTATCATTTGCTCATCTTAAAAGGACATGTCAGGACCGTAGAGATGCTTCAGTGGGTAAAGCTACTTGTTGCCAAGCCCAGCGCTCTGAATTTGATAGCGTGGACTCAGGGTGGAAGAAGAGAACCACAAGTTATCATGTGACTTCCACATGTGCAGGCACACACACACACACACACACACACACACACACACCACACAAAACAGCACACAATACATAAATAGACAGACAGACAGATAGATGGATAAATGGATGGATGGATGAGTGGGTGGGTGGAGGAACGAAAGGATAGATAGATAGATAGATAGATAGATAGATAGATAGATAGATAGATAGATAGATAGATGATAGATAGATAGATAGATAGATAGATAGATAGATAGATAGATAGATAGATAGATGATGAGAGATGGGTGGGTGGATGGAAGGAAAGAAAGAGAGAGAGAGAAAGAGAAAGGGAGGGAGGGAGGGAGGAAGGAAGGAAGGGAGGGAAAGGAAAGAAAGAAAGGAAATTTGTTAAGATGACATGTGTTTGGGTTAAAGGACCTCTGACTCAGTTATGTGTCCCACAGTTCTGAAGTCTCCTTCCTTCCGAATACTCACATTACTAGGAAAGAAAAAAACTGCCTTACAAATGCAGAGCTGGGACTTCAAAAAGAAGCCTGCGCCTGAGTTGCTTTCCACACAGTGAGTGTGTGAGTGGGCTCCGTGCACACTTCCGTGCGCTCTGTGGTTATAACCACGCAAATCGATTACAAGCCAGCAAACATTTGTGGACGTTTTTAGCATTAGCAATTCTGTTCTCAACTCCTGGCTTGTTTGTAGAGCTGCCCAGCGTCTTCACCAAATGCTCCCACTTCAGAACTCTGCCACAGGCTTCTGCGAGGACAGCCTCAAGAGCAGGGGAGCAAACATGAGCACCATCTCACCTTGGCAAACACAGCAGGCAGCATTGTGCTGTCCTAAGAGCCCTCAATAAGGACTCTCACTGGTGTTGGTTAAACAAATAGCGCTAAGGAGAGAACAGGCTGTCAGTCACCAAGCTCAGTATTGACTGATGGTTATCGCTGTTGGTGGAACTTGCTATGGAGCAAATGGAAGCATTTAAACCTTGCTCTGAAATATGAGGTTGTCAACAGATGTTTATGCCACTCTCAAATGTTAGATGCCATCTTGGAGAGCAGATTTGGATATTTAAATGTTAGGATTTCTATGCTATTTCATGACATAGAGTATCCATGGGGCCTTAGTGAGTATATTTGAATAGTTACTCATCGGGAAAGAGGAAAGGCCTTGTGCTGCCGGTAAGAATGTGTAATGTAAAGGCTGCATGCAAATGACAATCACAGTTTAGTTTGTATCTGCGTCCACTGTGGGGCCACCACTGGCTCTGTCTTCTACAACCTTGGTGTGGCTTATACCAGCCACTCTCCCCAGCTGAGGGGGGCTCCCTCATTCTCTTAGACACGTCTTAAACGCCACCTACCCCCACCCCCAGCAGCTTTTCCTCACTCTTCCTTCTTCCAATTCCAGTAGGAAATGATTGATCTCTCTCTCTCTCTCTCCTGAATTCCTGTAACTCGAACATTAATTGCGTATGAGTCACCTAAGCTATTGAAGGAAAAACAAAATATTCAGGGGCTTCTATGGGAATGCTTAAAGGTCTGGTTATGTGTTTCAACTGCTTCAAGGCCGTTTTGCAAAGAAACAAGATAGTGGCGTGATAGTATACCCCCAAAATATCAGCACTTAAGAAGCTGAGGCAGGAGAATAAAGAGTGCTGTATAGTGAGACCCTGGGGAAGGAGTGGTGGGTGGGGAGAGAAGTAGGGGGGTGAGAGCAGGGAAAGAGGAGAGGGAAAGAGGCCTGTCCAGTTGAACATTACATGCAGGGAATTGAGAAATTCTAATTCCATTTATCTGGTGTAGGTTTCAGAATTTTTCAATGCTATCCAGGCCGGCCTCAAACTCTCTATCCCCCTGCTTCCGTCAAGTGCTGGAATTGATTACAGATATAAACCCCCAACACCAACAGGCTTTGGGAACTCTCCTTCTAAACCAGCATGCAAAGCAGAGGTTCCTAGTTCACATTTGAAAAGTAAGGTTATGGTCACTGGGTGTTAAAGGGAGCCTGATACTAGCAGCTATACTAATTTTTCAGAGTGGATACCGGAGAAAACCTTAACTTTCCCAGCATCATGATGTCATGCACACATAGAAGATGGGAGGTAAAAACTAAGGCAGAAATATGTTGCTTCTTCCTGGAAGATAGTGACGGGCCTGTGAGCGTGGGGGTGCCCACCTGAGTGAAGGAAAGAGGAAGCAGCAACGCTGCGGAGGGAGAGGAGAGAATCTGGGGCTAGTAACCTGGACCCGTCTGAGAACTAACCTTGAAAAACGAAAACACTGCGGAAGAAACATGCAAACCCCTTCCTCAATCTCCCTTTGGCACGTTTGAGCAAAACGGTGCTAGAAGCCGCCTCCGTATTGCGAAGGATAGAAACAGAGGCACCTTAAAGAATCTGAGCAAGGCGATGAAAGGCAGTTCCCGTCTGGCTTCCATCTGTCAGCCTTGTCTTCCCGGACAGCCTGTTACGCAAAACAGGTGTTCTACAAGGATCTTTAAACCCGACGAAGTTCCTTCTAGGAACAAGCGCTGAGGGAGCACTCTGCTCCCTCAAATCACAGAGGACTACGGATGGCGAGGGCAGACTCCCTGCCTGTTGTTCTCTCACCCATTTACAAGTCAGTGGAGCGTGAAATGCCTAGCCAGAAAGGGCAGGCAAGTGCAGAGGGAAACCACCTGAGTGGCAGCAGCTCAGCTGTGCGTGTTTGACCGATGTTTGAGAAAAGTTGAGGAGAAATTCAGGGCAGATTCAAAGGAGAGGAACACTGGGGGGTTCTTGCTCGTGGGTCAGATCCACGCACCCAGCAGCGACTCTTTGCCCCTACTAAGTATTTTACTTTGCTCAGAAGCCATATGGATTTCATGCATGCGCACGTACATGTGTGTGTGGGTATGTGTGTGTGTGTCTGTGTGTGTGTGTCTGTGTGTGTGTGTGTGTGTGTGTGTGTAGATGCATGGATGTGCACATATATGTAGCGGTCAAAGGCCTCAGTCCTCACTCCTTGGGTGCTGTTTTTAAGACCTTGTCTCTTATTGATGGGATTAGAAATGTAAGCTGGGCTGGTTGGCCAGTGAGCCCTGTCTTATCTGATTCACTTATATTCAAGATACTGAACTTGGGTTCTTGTGCTCCCTGATTTCCATTTCTTGACTTGTAAAGCATCTTCCCTAGAACTGGCCCTACCTCATAAGGGAGAGCTGAGTAAGAATTGGGAGCAAGTGTTTCTCTTCCCGGGGCTCTTTGGAATGGATTTCCCGTTGGGCTTTGTCTAGCCAGCATTCTCTTGGTCCTTGGGGGACTGATTGCCTCCATTCTGAGGCATCCCAGCAGATCTTCCAGCTTCCCCATCTGCCACCATCTCCTTCTCGATCACAGGGTTGGTTGTGTGACTCCACATTAGCCAATGTCAGCAGCATCTCTATCAACGATGATGGATCCATGGATATGTATATGACATAATTAGGAATAACCAAAGTCCTGCTTGAGTCAACACATGGGACAAAAGGAATCTGAGTCTCAGAGCACTGAAAGAGTCGCTGCATCCCGCCATTGCTCAACCTGCCAGGACCATGAAATTTCATATTATAGATTTTCACATTGTGCTTTGTAACTAACAACTCAAAACACGGTAATGATTACAAACAAACAAAATGTTAACATAAACAATCTTTAGGAAGTAAAAAAAATAATTGTAATATTTATTATACATCCATTTGAAATAAATACTTACACTGCGGTATTAAGCGTGTCTTTCATTTGAATATCTCACTTAGCAAATGAAGTCATCTGAGACTCAAAGATTGCTTGAGCAACAAAGCTTCACTAGTGTCTGGGGGCTGAGGGCTGCTGGCAGTAGGTACCATCAGATCAGAGGAGGCTGGCTCTGCAGTTGGCACTCACAGGTCTGAGATCTGGAGGCAGAACAAGCATTTAGGCTGTGAGCTTCACCCAAGACCAACTGCTTCCTTAGTCCATAATAAAGCTAATCCAGGATTTGCTGCAATGGAGCAGCAAGGAGCAGAGTAGAGGCAGGAGGATCCTATGTGAGGACATTTCCTCCCTGTATGTGACAAACCTTTATCTTCCTTCGTCTTCCCTTACAACCTCGTCCAACGGGACAGGGGAATGACAGTCTAAGAAATATGCTCCAAAGTCCCATTAATGAACATTTCCTTGATTTTAATGTCAATTCCCATCCCCAATTATGAAATGCATTGTCTGCCCTCCCTAACAATCCAATTGACCAAAGTCTGATTTGTATTACAATAGCAACATAGCACAGCCTTAGTAACGTTTAAGGGAAATAATTTGTTGTTCTGGATAGGAGAGCCTTTTGACAAGCCGTCCCATGATAGAAGTCACAAGGGCAAGCACACACTCAAGAAAGAGCAAGAGGTTGAACTCCAAGCTTCAAACTCTTCAATAATTGACATCAATCTACTCAAGACAAACTACTGTGAGGCCTCGCACCCACCCCCAAGGGACACTGGCAATTAAAGGTTATTGGGAGGGATAGTTGTTTCTTTATGGTTCAGCCACTGCTAAGCTGTACTTGCCCTAGTAGATAACCTCCCACCCATGCTCAGGCAAAAAAAAAAACCTCTAAACTTGGTGGATCAACACACACACAAAAAAGGAAATTGTTTAGGAGAGGGTTCTAGCAGGAGAGGGAGAAGATAAAAGAAGGGGGGGCATGAGGGGAAATGACTGAAATTCCTTGATGATGATGTTGGTGATGATGATGATGATGATATTGGTGATGGTGGTGATGATGATGATCATATTGGTGATGGTGGTGATGGTGGTGATGGTGGTGGTGGTGGTGATAATGATGATGGTGGTGATGATGATTAAAAGAGCCACTATTCTTTATGGGGGTTAGGAGGGCAGAGGTCCCTGGAAAAGGGAATTGCTAGTTAGTCCTTCTGAGAGAGTGATTGTCCATCTTTAGATCTTCCTAATAACTATCCCAGGGCATCTTGTGAAAATGCAGTGACTAGTCCAGAAAGTTTAGGGGTGGGGCTGATGATGAGCATTTCAAGGAAATTCCCAGAAATGCTGGTGATTTGGACCCAACCCCATTTTAAAAAGCAAATCTTGGGGCATAGGCAGCTCATAATCACCCTTGGCTAAGTAACCGAGAGCAGGCATCTGTTGTATACAAATGTGTCAATAAATAAAACCAAGGAAGTTGATTGAGATGAAAATCCTTTTCCTACAGCTGGGCTAGGGTTAGAGACCTTACCTCTAGCCTATTGAACTAGATATGTATCAGCCTCTCTGAAAGTATCGGCTACTTTCTGTTCCTTTTCTTTACTCTCTTTCCTCAGTAACAGTAGCAAAATGTCACCTGGGATCTCTGGCATAAGCTGGGAGCCTCAGTGGCTGTGTCCCTAAAATAGGAATCGTATTGTCAGTATTTGAGTTGCAGCAAGAACTGTGCGGCTCATAGGAGGAACTTGAAGCATAGTTGTTATTTGGTATTATTCGTACTCCTGAAAGAGTGACAGCTTCCTTCGCTCCACACAGAAGGAACAGGGGAAAATATGACTTATCTTTGCATATTCCAGCAGTGCGTGGGGTGCTGGGATAAATTGACTCATAAATTCCTAAAGCATTTTGAATCCATAATATTATATCGGTTTTTCAGGTGGAGGAAACTGAGACTTAGAAAGGATAGTCAATTTTTATCTAGACTCACAAGGCTGAGTTAAAGCCATACTTCTCCACCCCCACATCCCGCCTCCCCAGCATACACAGGATGTGGGCTGGCAGTGCCAATGCACTTAGCTGTCCACTCACTGTCAAGGCTCCCGTTCCATCCCACGTACTAGGCACATCCTCTGTTTACAGGACACAGGTCTAGATGGCACCGTCCCCTGTGTTATTGGTCTGTTCTCACACTCGGAGCTTTGGTGAGTCAGTCACAGTCAAATCCAAGGACAGTTTGTACAGCGTTCACTCCAAGTCACTGGGAAGGTGTCTGAAGCCCCAAAGGTCACTGGGTGAAGGTGTCAAAGTGGGCAGACAGATGGCCTCTCACCTCTTTGTGGGAGAGAAGTGTTGATTAAGCCAAGGGTTCAAGGACATCCTCTCTGAGACCCAAACAGGTCTGAATCACCAGGCCCACATGTTTTCTTGTTCAGATCCGGGTGCCAAGCCAGGCAGGACCTGCCCGCCTGAGGTCTAGAACAGATTCACAGGGCATAAATATGTTGACATGTTGGCATCACATAAACCCGGCTCCCTTCATCCATGGCTTAATTCCACCTCAATAGTCCTTCTCTTACAACAGAGAGAGTGCTTGCTCCCCAGAAATGGCTTCTCCCTTTTCATAGAACAGAGCTGCCACTGGGGGGTGGCTGCCAAATCACTGCCCTCCTTTCCAAGTGCTCCCTGACTTCTTAGAGGAGTCATTTGACTATTCCACACCAGCGAGGAGAAGTGACATATCTCACTCTTGGGACAACACAGGAACTCCACCACCCTCACTTTTCTCCTCTTCAGTAAGAAAGGAGCCCCCAGGAAAGAGGAGTTGAGGTCCCAACTCATTGCGTGGAAGGTTTCCTGGCCCAGGGTCACCCACATAAAAGAGTTGATGAATAAGAAATAAACTCTTATTTCCAAGCCATTGATACTCTCAGATCTGTCTATTGGGGTGGTTAGCAATGTTCTCATTTGGATACCAGCATTGAGGTAGCAGCAGAAACATAAGACAACGCTCTGTGTTCAGAACTTTATCACCCCAATCTTATAGAGCCTCCAGACACTTCTGGCAGATCATCCCCATTCTCACTTAGAAACACAGAAAACATGGCTTTGGTATGTTGCAGCATTTATTCTAACTCATGGAGTTAGCAAATAACAGACATACAATTTAGAAACTTCTGCCCGATGGCAGGTACAAGAAACGCTCCCTCTAAGACTGTGATCTTGAAAAGCCATTAAGAGTTTCTTTCCAAGTTTCTAAGTAAGAACCTGTGACCTGTTCACAGTGCCCTCTCCTCTCCTACAGACCCGACCCCTGTCATGAGTGCTGGAGAAGAAAACGAGAAGAGGGACAGCCATCCTCCTCCTTCAGACTAGGTCACCCAGGGAATGAGAGGAGCCCTCTTCCTCAGCTCGGTCACCCACATCTGGCCCAGCTCCAGAGAGGCGGCAGTGAGGTGGTGTGGCCAGTGTAGGTTTCTCGTGTGTCTCAAATGTGCTATTGGCAGGTTGCGGTGCAACCAAGTTCCAGTAAATTTCCCAACAGGGGTGACTCAAAACGATTCAAATTAAAGTTAGCAAAGGTGGCCAAGCTACAAGGTGTAAAGCGTGCCAAATTTAGAGAGCACTTACGACCCTGGCAACAACATTGCAGTTGAGTGGAAAACACACTGGGCTTGGAGCTAGAAGCCAGAGATCTAAAGACTGTCTCCATGGCTGATGTGCTACCTGTAACCAAGACACACTGCTGACGTGTCAGGACACAGCCTCTAAGGAGCTTCCTCCTTTCTGGAAAGGGGGTGTGGCAGTGGGGAAGTGCAACTGAGTCTTCCTCACAGCACCCAGGGAATCCCCTGTCTTTCAACTTTGTGCTCAGCATCCTCAAGCCTCGCGTCTTCTGCCTGGACTGTGGTAACATGGCCCTCAGAAAGAGAGGTCCAGCCCACATTCCCTACAGGGCGATCCTACTTCTGTTCAAACTCATCCAGAGCTCTCTCCTCTTGGGGCTAGATGGATGGTAAACTGCTTCACAATCAAGAGAATCTATGTTCAGGTGCTCAGCACCCATATTTTATATACAAGTGGGGTGGACAAAAATAAAGCTCTTTAGGCTGCCATCTAAAGTATCCCATGATACAATCATGACTTCATTTCTATGGTATATACCATTAATAACCCTTCACCCTACACTTGGCCAGGACAAGTCTCCTACTTCCTTGAGCTCTTTCCTCTCATGAGCACCTTTTAATTCCCCTGAAGTGGTCAGCCTTCTCCCAATTATTAAATATTCTAAGCCTATCCATCAGGCAAGGCCAATGTTAGTAATCACATCTGGAAGCTGTTCCAGATGTCTGTGCTAGATTTTCACACCTCTTAAGTGATATAATCTTTCTTATCTCCTCTTTTAGTTACTGAGAAAAAGAATCTCATTTTAATCTGACTTCTCATGCAGTTGTCATTGTGCCTGGTAAAGGGTTGTTGCAATGTCCTCAGTCAAGGAAGCTTCAGAAATGGCAGTTGAAAATGGGAGAGTTAGAGCAAGCCACAGGTTAGTGACAAGCATGCTCTGGCTGATTTTACACAATAGAGAATTTACCTCTTGCTGGTTTCATAGTCTCTCGGCAGCTCCCCAGCAGAGCTCACCTAGTTGCCTTGAGTCCGTGCAGGGGCTCTGTTGTCTGGAGTGTTTTGCCTAGAGCTGTGCGGAAGACTGCCCAGGACATTTTAGGGCCAGGCTGGAACCAGTGTCCATTCTGATGACCTGAAGCATTATCCATAAGACATACATCACTGACATCACCTGAGACTCCATCAAAATGCAGGATCCCTGACCCCACCCAGACCTACAGAATCATCTTGGTTTAATGGGATTTCTGGGTGATGAGGGGCAGCATATCAGAATGTGGCACACAATAATGGACATCATTTCTGCCTAGGGTTTTTTTTAGGGGGCAAAAACTCATCCATTATGCTATCTTAGTCACTTTTCTATTGCCGTGATAACAACACCATGACCAAAGAAATTTTAAAAAAATAAAATTTAATTCAGGGCTCACCTCTGGAGAAGGGGAGTCAATGACCACTGTGATGGAGGACATGGCAGGAGGTATTGGAGTCGCATCTTACCTACAACCATGAGGTGGAGAGAGAGGCAGAGTGACCTAACTGGGAATTACATGGGATTTTTTTGAAACCTCAAAGCCTACCCCCAGTAACACACATCTTCCAACAAGGTGGTGCTTTTTAATCCTTCTGAAAGAATTCTACCAACTGTGCACCAAGTATTCAAATCTACAAGTCTATGGGGGGCATTTTTATTCAAACACCACATAAGCCCTAACCTTAAGGGTAGGACCAATAAGGAAATGGCTCAATAAGTAAATCGGACAATGAGGAAAGCTAGACTCGCCCCCCAAAGCTATCTTAGTTTGTTTCTCTGTTCCTATGATAAGACACCTAATAAAACTAACTTTAGGGAGGAAGGGGTTTGTTCTAGCTTCTAAGTCACAATCCATCAGAGAAAGAAGTCAGAGCTGGGGCTCAAAGTAGGATCCCCGGAGGCAGGCGCTGAAGCGAAGACCTTGGAAGAATATTGTTTACTCACTCTTTCCCCATGGCTTGCTCTCTTGCTCTCCTGTACAACCCAGGAACACTTGCCTAGGGTTGGCACCATCCACACTGGGTGGGACATCCTTCATCAGCCATCAATCAAGAAACTACCCCTCCCCCCAGCATGCCCACAAGCCAGTCTGATAGAGTAATTCCTCAACTAAGATTCCTCCCTCTCAGTTGTCTCCGTTTGGGCCAAGTTGACAAAAATTCAACCAGCGCATGCCCTAAGACCCAAGCGTTTGTGTTGTGGACAGACAGACATGTAGGCAAAACACCACATACATAAAATATTTTTAACTTGTTTTTAAAAAGATGGAATGGATACCGTTCCCATTGCAGGTTAAATCTATCTGCCCCCAGGTTCCCTGTTGTGCAGTAGCAGGGTGTGGGTGCTGGGTGAAGAGATGAGTGGTTTCAAGATGGCGGGATCCAGCGAAAGGGCAGGGACCGCCAAGGCATCTGTGGGAAGATAGAATCCAAGAAAAGGCTACCTTAAGTGACCCCCCCAGCCAATGGGGTTAAAAGAACGCTTATCCCATAAAAAAAGCACTAAGGACCACAGGACATAGGTAGCCACACTGACTGAAAACTGAATTTTCTATGACGTTTTGCTGTCCTCACTAATTCCATTGTTTCTGTTCCTTATTAAGTGGAATTTTCGTTACTCTCTATCTTTTTGTTTGTTTGCTTGTTTGTTTTTCCAGAACACAAGGACTTGAGGTTCACCTACTCGAGGTCCATCTTTTCTTTCTGGCTGTTCAATTAACTATTACCAAGCAGGGAGAGGGCTGGGGGGAAAGTAAAGACAATATTTTAGAACTCATTTTCCACATATAAAAGAGACCTTAATAAGAAAGCCTGGACCCTGATTGATATTTGTAATTGGTGACTTTTTATTTGGTACACACTAAGCTACCTCTAATTTCAAGTTTCGAACCATTTCATTGACATAAGAATGGGAACCATAGTATTTCATAATACGATATAAATTAGCTTCATCTTGCCCTGTGCCAGACGGCAAACAGGTCAATCCCAAAGCAATGAGAATTTTCCCATTAGTGACGCACTTCTAATAGCAGAGCACTTTTCTAAAATATATGAAGTTCTTACTTATAAACCACAACCACTTGATCCGTGTATCCAATTGGAAAAAGTATATCTATCCCGAGAAAGTATATATCATGGGAAGTAATTATAGTGTTGAGTTGAAGTTGACATTTCATGACCATTCGTATGATTTAATGCTAGGTGTAAGGGTGGTGGCCCAAGCTTCACTGGGAGCTGTAAGAGCGAGTGAGTAACATGCAGATGTATGCCATCGGTGGGATAATTTGGACCACGTCAAGTGGCAATATGTCTTTTCCTTTTACTCTTGTCTGAGGATAAGTGGCTTCTCTTAATGAACTGTTCCTCTGATGGCTTTGACAACTGGGTTGATGACTTCTAAATCTTTCTTTCCAGAGTGACTTTCTTTACCCCTGTGGTGCCGGGAATTGAACCCAAGGTTTTATGAACGCCCAGTAAGCACTCTACCACTGAGCCCTATCCCAGACCCCACCGGGCATTTGATGTTCATACTTAATCAATTCGGTGTGGGCACCTCTGTTTCTAGAGGACTGAGGTCTCCAGAAATGACTCATCCCTTCCTGTACTTTATGTAAAATCGCTCAAATCCTTTCTGACTTATTGATAGAGGTGGGGATTTATTCAGTTTCCTCATTTTCACTTCTACATAATTAATATGGTCCTTTATGGTCCATAATTAATATGGTCCTATGCTTACTCTTCCTCCACTCCAACGAGAACTTGAAGAAACTTTTTTTTTTAAGAAAATAAAAACCAAACCTACAGTACAAGAACACCAACCAAATAGAGAGTGCGTGGAAGCAAGAACAGTGGCTTCCCAACACTGGATAAGGAGGAAGTTGGAACGCAGATGAAGTGGCAAGTTTCACAAAGGCAAAAGCAGTGTCAGAAACACTTATCAAGATGTGTGAATCACGGGTCTTGTCAGATTAGAGGAAACGCCAGCTGCTTTGAAAAAGCAGGGCTTTCTTATGTAACTAAAGCAACAGAGTCAGCAGAAGTGGGTGGTATAAACTATCACACAAGGTGACCGGACCAAAGGAACCTCCCCTTTGCATGTCTTGTTTATTTAACAATTAGAACTGACTTAGCCAAATTGCTTAGGGAATGCCTTGATTAGCTTCCCTTTCAGGACTGCTTGAGGAAGAGTGGAGGGCAGGAAAGGATCTCCACGTTCTGCACGCTTCTGCTTCCTGGAAGATGGTATTTCACTGAGTGGCTTAAAATCAAATGTTAACTCTGGGTGTGACAGCACACACCTGTATTGCCAGATTTGGGAAGCTGGGGCAGAAAGTTCATGAGTTCAAAGTTAACCTGGGCTATGTAGTAAGACTCTGTCTCTAAAGTAAAATTAGGGACAGTAAGATGGCTCAGTGAGTAAGAATGCTTGGTGCCAAGCCCGAGTGTTCAATAGCTGGGAAAAATGGAGAAAAGAGAGAACTAGTTTCTACCGGTGGACTTCCGACCTTCACCAGTGTGACATGGCACTTTCATGCTCCCACTCCCCCAAAATAAATAAATAATCAAAGAAATGAATAAAGTTTTAATAAAATATGAATCCAATTATATATATACATATATGTATATATATTTTGAGAGTCATTTGGGATGTGGTGTCTCATGGTCTACCTTCACCTACCAACACTGCTCCAATCCCTGGTCCTCAAAAAGCTCCTTCTTCTTGGTCTAGACCAGGTCTCTTACCAAGCTGAAGCACCAGTTCCCTGCTCCATGTGCTTACTGATACTCTACAACCTGCCTGAATCTCTTTGTACTGCTCAAACAGAATAATTGAAAGGGGCTACATTTAATTGAATTACAAATAGTAATTTATTGGCTTCCACTTCTAGAACAGTGGGTCTCAGCCTTCCTAACACTTCAACCCTTTAATACAGTTCTTCATGTTCTGGTGACTCCCAACCATAAGTAGTATTTTCATTGCTACTTCATAACTGAATCTTTGCTACTGTTATGAATGCTAACATATGTATCTGATATGCAAATGGTCTTGGGTGACCCAACCAGAGCGGTTTTGACCCACACAGGTTGAGAACTGCCACTCTGGAGAGTTAAAAAGCCCAAGATCATGGTGTCATCAGCTTCTGACTGAGTCATCCCACAGCACAAGAGAGGCAAGAGAGCTCATCAGCAAGAAAGATGGGCCGTGTTTGTACAACTGCAATGAGTTACACCACACAGCTTCTTACAGTGAGTCCGCTGAAGATAATGGCGTGTGTCTATTGAGAGGAAAGACTATGCTTGCTGTTAAGAGAATGGCCCATTAGCATGGCAGTCTCTTGGGGGAGGATATGATAGAGGACAGAGTCTTACTATATAACCCAACTGGTCTTGGCTCAGCCTCCTAAGTGTTGAGATTACAGGTGTGCACCGCCACAGCCAGAGAATGACAGTCCTTGAACAGAAATGGGCAGTCATCCGAGCTGTGAGACACTTTTCACACTGATGGTGGCCAGTGAAACCCTTATTTCATTGCTTCCACATTCAGCAACTAGTGCTCACAGTTACAAAACACAGGCTCAATGTCCCTTAATGTCCCTCAATGTCCTTCACATCTGGACCCATCAGCAATAATAACGGAGATAGGGTTAACATAATCTGTTTTATTTCTAGACAAAAACTGGGGCTGGGAATGTAGCTCAGCTGATGTGGTACTTGCTCGACATGCGCAGAGCCTGGAATCCAACGCTAATAAAACATAAAACAGACATGAAGACTCATGACTATAATTTCAGTACTCAGAAGGAAGCAAAAGTTCAAAGTCATCCTCAGATACAAGTGAGTTCAAGGTCAGACAAAGATACAGGGGACCCTACTTAAAAGGAAGGAAGGAAGAAAAAAAAGAGAGGGGGAAGGACGGACAGAGGAAGAGAGGGAGGGACAGGGGTAGGAAGGGAAGGCAGAAGAGACCAGCCTAGTCTACACAGCAAGTCCAGCCCAGTAAGAACTACATAGTAAGACCTTGTTTCAAAAAAAGTAAATTAAAAAGAATGAAAGAAAGCAAGCTGGCAAGATGGCTCAGTGGGCAACGGTGCCTCAAAGCCTGTTGACCTGAGTGTGACCCTCAGAGCCTCTAAGGGGAAAGGAGAAGACCGGCTCCTACAAGTTGTCCTTTGACTTCCCCACATGGGTTGTGGCATGTTTGCCCTCCCAGACAAATAAGATAAAATAAAATAAAATGAGAGAGTGTGTGATGGGGAGATAAAGAGTAGGAAAGAGGTAAGAGAAAGAAATAGAGAAATGCCTTTTATAGGAATGCTGAATATTGTTCTGTTAACAGGTACACACACACATACACACACACACACACACACACACACACACACACACACACACACACACTCTATAGATTGCTGTCAAGAGTTTAGTCCCTGTTTTGTGAGCACTGTCTATCCCATTACCTCAGGCGTAGGTGGACCTGACAGTTGTAACTACAGATTCACCAGTTTGCTGACAGCCCTGCGAAGCAGTGGAGAGAGGAGACCTTTGGAATCTTACAGACTTGGCTCTGAATCTGAACTAAGCCACTGATGACAGTCTGTCCCTGGGCAGGCCACTCTCCCTCTCATGACCACAATCTTATTATCTCTCAAATGCAAATAATAATGGCCATCCTATGGGATAATAATGAGGCATAAATGAGAAAATCTAAACACTCAAGGCATATCATGTCATAATGTTCAAAAAATGTTAATTATTATCATTGTTAATTTAAATATTTTATTATGACCATTATCATTATTATTTTCAAATTGCATATAAATTGCTTGTTTGCATCTGTCTTCCGAGACTAAGTTCGCCGTGAGCACTGTGGCAGTCTCTATCCGTGTACTTCTAAGACAAAGTTTTATTCCGTGTAAACTGATTGTGTCCACGGTAACTCCAAAGCCATCACCAGGGCCAGCAGGTGCAGACCATTAGTGCGCAGCCTGAGAAGTTTAGAAAAGGCCTTCCGTTCAGCTGAGAGCCCTTTGGAAACAAAATGAAAAGTAACAAGGATGACTAAGCATGGTAAAGGGATTTATTATGAGGTGAGATCACCTACATAATTTCGTTTCAATCTCAGCACCATGCTGCCAAAGAAATTATGATTCCCAGGCTCCTTTATGAAGCTCACCAAAGGGAAAGGACTTTCCCAGAACATAGGAGCCAGACTGTTGACTTCAAGCTGGGTTCTTTACCTCGTCCTGGGAACTCATACATAAGTATTAGCTTATGTCCAAGAGCAACCAGGGCGAAAGATGGACAAAAACATTCCTGGGCCTCTTTTGTTTCAGTCCTTCAATTCTGGGTAAGAATGTGGTTTTTTAAACAGCACTTGTGGGTGATTCTGTTCCAAGTAGCCAAAATAAGTCATTCTTCTTCTCCTGTCTTCTTCTCCTATCCCCTCTTCTCTCTCCTCTCCTTTCCTCTCCTCTCCTCTGTCTTCCCTTCCCCTCCCCTCCACTCTTCTCCTCTCTTCTCCTCTTCTTGCTCTCCTCTCTCTTCCCTTCCCCTCCCCTCCACTCTTCTCCTCTCTTCTCCTCTTCTTGCTCTCCTCTCTCTTCCCTTCCCCTCCCCTCCACTCTTCTCCTCTCTTTTCCTCTCTTCTCCTCTTCCTGCTCTCCTCTCTCTCCCCTGTTCTCCTCTCCCCTGCTCCCCTCTCCACTCCTCTCCTGTCTTGCTTTTGAAGGTCTCTTTCTATGAAGCCCAAACTAACCTTAAACTCATCACGCAGCCCAAGCTGGCCTGGAAGTCACATCTCTCCTTCCTGTGCTTTCTGGGTGCCAGGATTTCAGCCATGCATAGCCATGCCAGGCACCAATACGTGTGTTTAAAACACAAAGCCAGGGTGCTATACATATTTGTGAATTTCTCCAAGGCCAGTTGCAGTTTAAAATGGATACTTAGATCTGGAATCAGACGTTCCTGCGTGTGTTGCCCTAGTGCTTTCATGTCACCTTTTGAACATGTCTTCGACCCAGGCGCTAACAGAATGAAAGGAAAACCCATGGCCAACAGTGCCTGCCCCAGGAGTAGAGGTGGCTCTCATCTACATGGCGCCATGATAAGGACATTGAAGGGACAAGAGTGCTTAAAGATTTAGGGAGGTCAGTGCTGTGCCTTCTGTGCGTCATCTTAATTCCCTCAGCCAGCATTGGCGTCCCAGCCTGTAGCCCCCAGAACTCATTGGGGAGGATGTCACATGTTAATTTTCACGTCTTTCTCCTAGAGGAAGGGGTGAAAAGGAGGGTGGGCAAAGGAATCAACCCTTTTGTCTTTCTATCCCTGATCCCAGAGCCAGGCACCAGGCAGATCTCGCTAAGGGTGACTTCCAGATGCCGAAGAAACAGAATGTCATGATTATTCTTTGTGCCTTGTTTAATAAGTGTTCCCAAGCTGCCCTTGCCTCATTCTGGTCATTAAGTTTGACAACTTCTAGAATTCAAAGGAAAGGTCTTTTTTCCCCTAAAACCATGATAGACTTCATATACTTGTCAAGGAAGACATTAAAACATGAAAGAGTATTTCTCATGAACTATAAAAATGATAAACAATAAACTATGTGGTTCGTGAGAGAGAAAACATCATATGCCATTTTTGGAATAAAAAGGATGCTCTCACTGGGAACAATGTGTCTGGAGATAAATTCACTATCCCTATTGCCAGGCCTTGACTGGCCTGTCAGTTCCCCAGGGAAATATGGGGTGTGAGACGTTGTGGCAGTGCCAATCACTAGCATTTTTCAGATGACTTTCATAGGCCCATCACACAGTCACTTCGGTGCTCTTGATCATACTCACAGAGAGTGAGGACCATTCCCACTTTACAGCCCCAGCACCAGGCTCAGGAGTAGCAAAGCTCCTAAGAGGTAGATCTGGAATCTCCTCATATTTGCCCTTCTGGGTGACTTATCTCAGTGAGACCAAGATCTGAGGGCTAGGGGGCAGGGATCTACCCACACTGTCACACATGATAGACTATCCTTCTTCATTAATCCCCCAAAATATTCCTTTATATGTATTTGCTGCACTTCCTTTAATGAAGTCAGCTGTGAAGTTGGTTCCATATCCTGGCCTTTATATACAACAGTGTAGTGGCTCTGGGCGTGTGAACATCTCTTCGCAATCTCGATTCAATTCATTTGGATACACGCTCAGAACTGGAGTTCCTGGAACATACAGTGATTCCATTTTCAATCTTTTGAGACATCGCCGTACTGTTTTCCATAGAAGCTACAATATTTGGCATGCAAGATGCATAAATTCAGGATTCTGCCTGTTCCACACAGTGCCTGTGACTAAAGACACTATATACCTCTTTGTAAGGTGTTCTAACCAAACACATAGGTGATGCAGGTACTGGAAAATATCAGGAAAAGGTAAATTTGCTGTCTTGATGGCTTGGGAGCAGTGTTTGCTTGTGTCCAGATTCATCACATTGTATTTATTAGATAAGTTTTCCTTATCAATTACACCTCAGAAAGAGCTGTTAAGCCTGAGAGCGTAACTGACTGGTGGCACACGTGCTTGGCATGTACAGCGCTAAAGAGGAAGAAGCAGAAGTTGACAAAAAAGTTAGCTCATGCCTATAATCCCCGCAACCAGGAGACATGGGCAAAAGGA
Organism: Ondatra zibethicus; assembly: GCA_004026605.1. Classification (NCBI taxonomy): domain Eukaryota; kingdom Metazoa; phylum Chordata; class Mammalia; order Rodentia; family Cricetidae; genus Ondatra; species Ondatra zibethicus. Next base: position 89,865 of record PVIU01005529.1, on the reverse strand, counting down.
TACTTGCATCTGAGACAAGCCTGGACTATACAGAGTTCCAGGCCAGCCTATGTCTACATAGTCAGGGTCTGTCTCAAACAAATAAACGAGCAGACTTTAAAGAGTCTGTCCCACATCGCTGTTGATACACTTAACATTAGCAAACCATCTATTTAAAAATGCCTAAGATGGCAAAGCTTACCTTTCATGTTTTAGAAACCCCCAGAAAAGAGAGGGGGCAGGGAGGAAACGAGGGAAGGCCTAAAATAAAAAGAGATTCAACTGTAGGTCATTGACTTGTTTGCCTTGATATCTGCCTATAATCTCAGCACACAGAAAGGTTGAGGCAGGAGGTTTGAGAACGGTTCACATTACAAAGCAAGACATGCACATACCACCCCCCAAAAGAAAGCCCTTTTGAGTCTCCGTCTTACAAGTTTTGTGTAAGACGTGAGAAGCTCCGCGAGCAGAGGTGTTGCGGCACAGCGTTTCAGCTACCCTGTACACTGAACAGAGAAAATGCAGGAAGAAAAATTACCTTCCCCTTCAAACCCACCCGACCCCATCACCAGAGTCACTCACCACCAAGTCATTGCACAGAAACTGTACTTCCGGGGGAGGGAAAAATCCATTTTACAAACTGCGTGAAAAAGTCAACACATCCCTGAACATGTCCTGGCTTCATCCGGATCAGACAGCGACGAACACACCCTCGCTGAGTAAAGCTTGAAATGAACAGACTGAAATAAAGATGAAAGAAAAGGGCCCACTATCCAGCACCCCCAAGTGATAAGGTATCTGATTAACGTTAACAAAACACCTTTTTGGTTTTCCATTGGACATTTAAGCAGAGACACTTTTTTCCACACTCTCCCGTGTATCATCTTGTGGGTTCCTGGGAGCGCGCTATTCTGCCACCTTCAATGCTCTTTTGGTTTTGTGGTTAGGTTCTATCTAGTCACTTACCTGTTATACGTCATTTGGTAACAAATACAGCTGTGCAAACAAGCATCTTTAAAAAGTTTAGGATTAGGAATTGAGCTACAGCCCCAGAAGTGAAATATGGGTCTGTTGGGCATGACTGTCACATGACATGTAGGTCTGTCACATGACTGTCACATGACATGCGGGTCTGTTGGGCATGACTGTCACACAAGCAACATTATGTTTTCTGAAAAGCAACAAACGACAGTGCAACTTCATATTCATGAAGCTGGCGCAACTGTACCCTGGGTCATCTTCATAGACGCACTGCTGTGAAAGTACATGGAGCCCAGTGTTCTGTCTTTGTCTTTGTGTTTTGCCCTAACTCATTGTTAAATCATTTTGAAATTCTTAGCTCAATCTTTTTTGAGTTCAGTGTTCCTTGTTCATTTGAGACGGTCTCACTAGCAGTCTTTCTTTATACTCTCAGCAATCCTCCTGCCTCTGCCTTCTAAGTTCTGGGATTATGGATATGTGCCACCACCTGCATTAGTTCAGTCTTTGAATGTGTGTTTTGAAGTGAAGTCTGATGGACTAGAGGCATGTGGCAGCGATGAGAAGAGACAAGAGCAGCACATGAGCCCCGTGTCCCTTACTGTGTCATGCAGAGAAGTGTCATTGGTGCTCCTGAGTACAAAATTTCAGCAGATCCACATGTGTGGGGGTTCAGTGAGACAGGTGGAGTAGGGAGTTGGTCCTTTTACTGATGAAGCCTGGGTCAATAAAGAAGGAGGCTGGGTGCTAACTGTCCTAAGACGTGAGGATTTTGTTTTGTTTTGGTTTTGTTTTTTAGACTTACTTTTTACATGTGTGAGTGTTTTGACTGCAGGTTTTAAATGGGAAACAGAATGTGCTTCCAATGGGCACCAACCACATCACATGCTTCCTCACTGGTATGATTTCCCTATTTTTGTTAATTTAGTTTTCTTTAAATCCATCCTTATTCACTCATGGGACAAAGGTAGGTGTGACTTCAACACAGGCTAGTATGCCCTGGCCTGGTGGCCTAAGTCTATAATTCCAGCACTCAGGAACTGGAGGCAGGAGGGTCAGGAATTCAAGGTCTACCTGACTTATATAGTAAGAGCCTGTCTCAGAAAATAAATAATAAAATAGATACTCCTGGACAAGCCACAGGGCACATATTCCGAAAGTCAGACACAGAATATCTCAGTGATCCAGGTAGGACATGCCACCCACCTCCAAATGAGTTCAGGCACATCATAGGAGTCTAAATAGGATTTTACTGGGCGCAAGCTTCCTTCTTCTCCCCACCCTTCTCTGCCTGCCTTCTGGTTCAACAGCAGGCTGGTGGCTTTTCTGCCCAATCTAATCAGTGACTGGCACCCGGGCCAACTGCTTCAGATACGGACGGATTGATAGTGTTGCTTTGGGGGCTAGTGTTTGGGAAAAGGCGGCTAGTTCTTTATTGCCTTGGACTCTGTGACTCAGGCTCCTTGTTTACTTGATTGCTGGGAAATCTTTACAGCCTTGTTCTATCAAATATTGTTCCCCTTTGGATTCAAGCCTCATTTCTCTAAAACGGTGACTGAGCTTTGGACCGCAGTAAAGTCAGCCTCGCTATTCTGAGCTGGCTTCTTATAAAATTACAAAGTTCTTCTAAAATCATTATTGTGTCAGAGGGCCACCTGGTATTCAGTGTGCAAAATCTTCCTGGGCTGACAGCCCTCAGCTTGTAGGAGAACCCGTCTAACCTCCGAGGCAATAGGCTTTTGTTTTTGTATTGTACTGTTGGGGACTGGCTCTAGACCTCAGGCCTGCTAGGAAAGTACCCACCACTGAGATGCATCCCCAGCCATTTATAAAGTTCTCATTTTGATAGTCTCACTTAAGTCATTGAGACTAGCCTTAAACTCACTCTGTATGTAGCCCAAGCAGGTCTTGAACCTTAGATCCTCCTGCCTTAGCCATATGAGTAGTTGAATATTGTGTGTCACCATGCCTGTCTGACAGTACTTTCCTTTCTTATTTTCTTTGCTTGGGGGAAGAGTGTTTCGTTTTTGTTTCGTTTTGTTTTTGTTTGCTTGAGGCAGGCTTTCTCTGTGCAGCCTTGGCCACCCTGGAACTCACTCTGTAGACCAGGCTGTCCTGAAACTCACAGAGATCCACCTGCCTCTGCCTCCCGAGGGCTGACATTAAAGGCGTGCGCCACCGCTACTCAGCTCTGACAGTAGTTTTCAAAAGTGGCTACACAATAGAATCAACGGGCCAGCTTTATACATTGGGGATGCCTGTGTCTCACCATGCAAGACCCTATCTTAATTGCTCTGGGGTTCGTCCTGAGCAGTGAAAGGAGGACAATATTTCCAGATGGTTCTTTGTGAGACCACAATGTTGGGACTGCTTAGAGACGCAGCTGTATGGTCTCATTTATTTTAATTCAGAGGGAGCCCCAGAAGAGCAGTGGGAGCATCAGTTCCTGGATTAGCAGGATTCATCTAAGCTGTTGACTGACAAGTGTGGTGCTTCATCTTCTGGGCACTGCATAAGTGAAGAAGACAGGAGCTTAGGCATGGGGAGTGGATTTGGGGGCACCAAAGAGGAGGGGTTCTGAGATTCTACTGTACAGTAGGGTGATATGGCCAATGTATTGAATGCTTCAAATTAACTAAAAGTTAAATGCTCCAGTCACAAAGAAATGAGAAACATTTGGGACATACACATATGCCAAAATATCAAACTGTGCCTCGTAATTAGTTCTTATCAGCTAAAAGTAAAATTAGGTCAGATGTGATGGCACGTGCCTTTAATCCTAGCACGCAGAAGGCAGAGGCAGGTGAGTCTCTGTGAGTTTCCCCCAGCCTAGTAGTCTACAGAGGGAGTTCCAGACTAGCTGACAGAGTGAGATCCTGTCTCAAAAAAGCAATAAATAAATAATAAAAGTAAAATAAATTTTAGGGCTGGAGAGATGGCTCTGGGTAAGAAGGCTTGCTGTTCAAGTATAGGGATCTGAGTTCAAATCCTAGCACACACACAAAAGAGTTAGGCTCAGTCATGCGTGCCTGCAATTCCAGTGTTGTAGGAAATGGAGACAGGATTTCTGGGACTTGTTGGCCTCCAGCCTACCTCAGAAGAGACCCTGTCTCAGTGGAATAAGAGTAAGGGTGTTGGGGCAGGACACCTGATGTCTTCCTTTGGATTCCACACTTACACACGCCCTTGTACATTCACCACAAAAATACATACATACACACACATACACACACATACATACATACATACATACATACATACATACATACATACAATTTAATGGGAAATGAATAAAATAACATCCCTACCTGGAAGGAGCACAAGGATGGAGGGCAAGTAAGAACGTCAGGGAGATGATGGGGGGAAGGAGGAAGCCAGAGATGACAGATAAAACCCGTGTTTGTTCCATATGTGTGTGTTGCCTTTAGAAGGGGACTTCCAGAGGCTCTTCCCAAAGGTGATAAGTCAGTTCCCCGTGTGTCAGGAAGAAAAACAACAAACTTACAAAGCAATAGGATCAGGGAGATATTTTGTTCACCTTTGTGTTCCGAGTCACCAGTACAACGCAGGTACAAAGCTGCTGGAGACCCACAAACGTTTGAAGACTAAGTAAATGACCTGAAATGGTTGTTGTGTAACTTGGTGAAAAAACCAAAAGTAAAAGCAAAAAGGTTGGGCCATTTGTCAGAGCCAAATCATGCAAGCTTAGAATGTTCTCCAGCTTGGCAGTTCCTAGGCCTGGGCCGTTCATAGCTCCTTCCTGGCCCTGACAAGGACCGTTTTTAACAGTGTTGCAATCACTGACTACCAGCACATACTAAATAGAAATGGGCGGCTGGGATTGGAGTGAAAGTGGGGGATGGGGTGTTGGGGTAGGAACTGCTTTCTCCTACAGATTAGATTGTGGAGGTGGAGAGTTCAGACTTTCTTCTAGACTGTAAGTTTTTTTTATGGCTTGACTGGCCACCAGGCACCGAGGTATTTGGTTTAGTGTTTGTCTGTGTGTGTATCTGGAGGAGTTTGGGGATTAAGAATATAAGAGTCAGGAGACTAGTAAAGCAGATTGCCTTCAGGCCTCTTCTAAGGCTGGGTGAAGGACGGGATGCTCACCCTCTACCTGACTCTTTCAAACGTCTCCTGACCTGCAGCTACCCCATGGGATGTCCTGGGTCTCACCACTTGATACTAAGCCTGCCGACTCTCTAGAGAGCGGGGCATGGTGTCACAGTGGGCTTTGCAGACAGATTTATAATGAATTTTCGTAGCAGCCTTCTGACAGGAAGGAACGACGGTGTGGTGTGCACCTAACTGCTCAGAGAGACATAACAAGGTCCCACAAGGGAGTGACTGGAACAACAGCAAGTGACTCCTTGGAGTTCTGGGCTGGGAGGTCTAAGATCAAGGTGCAGGCTCATTCGGCTCTAAGTGAGGGTGTTTTTCCTGGCTCACAGACAGCTTCCCTTGTTTAACCTCAATTCCTTCCCAAAGGCCCCAGTTCCAAATATCATCACGTTAAGAATGGGAAGAGGATTTGGGGCTTTGACATCTTGGTAGAAGAAGATATTTAGCCCATACCAGTACATTTTTCTGATTTTATAGATGAGTTCATTGAGGCCTAGAAATGGCTAGCAGCTGGGTCACTGAACTCAGGCATACAGAGGGTAGAACTGGAGCCGCTAGCCCCGTCCCAGGGCTACTCTTTCCATTACAGGGAGGATTTTTACTCCACTACTTCTTACACAGAGTTACGCTCTTCTCATTAGAAACAAATAAAGATATGGAAGTTGCTCAAACTCACCAGTCTTCTGGGAAGTGTTGATTAAAACCATTTTTCACTCATCAGATTGGCAAAAAAAAAAAAATGTCAAGAGTAAATAATATCCCATGTCAGTGAGGGAAAGGGGAAAGGTGTGTTCATAAATGCTGCTTGTGGGGGAGGGGAGCCCACATCAGTGGACTCTCTGGAGGGCAATTTGGAAGTATCTATAAAAAAGTTAAAGGAGAATTCTCTTTGATCAAGCAAGTGCGGTTCTCCCTACCTACCCCAGGGAGAAAGCGTCAGTGAGCGCAGCTGCATTTTCTCGTAACAGCGCAAAACTAAATTCATCTTCTAGCCCATTAATAGAGAATAGCCGAAAGGACCACAGTGTCTATCAACTACAGCAATTATGAGACTTCCAAGAGAACATGGCTAATTTCCACATTCTGTCAAGAAGTGTTTCATTCAGTAAAACAAGCAAACTGTAAATAAACATGGACAGCATGATTTCACTTGTGAGAGTGTGTGAGTGTGTGTGCGCGTGTGTGTGTGTGCGCGTGTGTGTGTGTTTGTGTGTGTGAGAGAGAGAGAGTGTGTGTGTGTGTGTGTGTATGTGTGTGTGTGCGCGCGCGCGTGTGTGTTTGCTCAGAAAGGTCTGATAAGCAAGAGACATAACAACAACAAAATTACAAGTATGTGAGACACTTGTCTTCAGCTGCCTTCTTTACAGCTCCGAAACCTGGACAATGAATGCTCCTCAGAACAGCAGTTAAATGTGTTTGAGATAGCATGTCTCAGGAGGATTCTAGGCATTGCATGAAGAGATAACATTAAGAAACATCTCCATCTACAGAAGGAAGGAAACTACTGGAAACAGCAACAGTGCTTGAGATACTTCAGCCATCTTATGAGAATGAATGTCAGAAGATACCCAAAGATAGCACTGCTTGGAGGAGTACATGGGAAAAAGCAAAGAAGAAGGCCCAAAAAAACACTGGATAGACAGCATGAAGGAAGACTGTGGAACCTTGGGTATGACAATAACACAAGTATCTAGGACTCCCCAGGATAGGAACAACTGGAGAACCGCCATAAACAGGCTGCCCATGCACACTTAAGCATTGCCCAGGCACAAATGATGAAATGGTGTGTGTGTGTGTGTGTGTGTGTGTGTTATATGTGATAAATACATATATACATCACCATAGGGGCTGTGGAGAAGGCTCAATGGGACAAAGTACTTGCTAAGAATGCAAGAGAAATGGAGTTCAAATCCCCAGCCCCCTTGTAAAAGCCAGGCATGGTGGCTAATACCTGTAGCCCCAGCATCAGGCTGTAGAGACAGGAGAACTTCAGGAGCCTCTGGGGCCAGCACTTAGGACGCAGAGGCAAGCAGATCTCCATGAGTTCAAGGATAGCATGATCTATACAGCAAGTTCTGGTCCAGCCATGGTTACATATAAGACACCATCTCCAAATAAATAAGGGAAAGAGTAATAGAGGAAGATATCCGAAGTGTCCTCTAACTTCTACATGTGTGTACACGCACATGCACCCATACACATGTGTACGTGCTTCCAGGATAGACAGACAGACAGACACACACACTCACACAAAGACAGACAGTCTGAAATCACCATTTATTCCTATAGCCTACATCTAGATGATATTTCATTAAAAAAAAAACTTCATGAACATATACACAGCTCACCTTATTAGTCATTCCTTGGAATGATGTAAAGAAGAGCCAAAGAGATCATTCATGTCAGTAGTGTACTGAGTGAAATTTCACCATGAAAATACATGAATAATATAGTTTCTATAGCCATAATAAACAAAGAGACTCATGCATAAATAAAATCATGAAGGAACAAAATGCTTTCTTACATTATAGAACTGTTTCTTCTCAAACAATAAACTCATGAGTTCGCTAGCTGCCTTGATGCTCCCAAGCATGAGCATCTGATGTAGCAGGCCAGGTTAGTGATAAAGTCCCTGTGTTCCGACCTCACTTCCAAGACTCTGTGGATTGTACCAGCCTTCTTGACTAACCCCTACTGTCTGGGCGCTGCTTTGCTTGCTACCAGAGGAAGCCATCCTCGGTTTATTTTAAGGGAGCCTCCAACTCATAAAGAGTTAGGAGTTCTCAAAACTCACCCCTATCCTATTTTTAAACCAGAGCTGGGACAGGGGGCTGGTGTCTTTTGAATCTCCACTTGAACCCTGCAGGATCTGTGGTGTGAAGCCTCCTCTGATGTTCTGTCCGCTTTCCACTGAATAAGCCTCATTTTGCTGATGTCTATGAAGTCTGGCTTTATAGCAGAGAGCTCTCCTGGAACTCTGTCTTTAATAAAAGGGGGAAGAAGTGGAACTACCAATTTAGTTTCTTTAAAAGGCATGTATTTTCATGCACGTTAAGTCCATCTGTTCGTGAAATGGATGCCTTTGCACAGTGTATAATTTGATAAAACCCAAAAGAACTCAGGGCTCCTCGCTTGAAGCAGAAATAGAGAAAGTGGCTGGGAACCTGACTAAAGCGGAGAAATCCACCAAACCCAAAAACTATTTTTAGAACTACAGCCCGATTTAAGAAAAAAGCACATCGTGGAAAATCAAGATTAGCGTTCTCAGTCTAACAGCCTCCCTGCTCCTCGGAATTGCTGTGCAGCTACAGGTCAAAGGGCTGGACTTCTCTGCAGCCCACTTGCTAGAAGTATCTTCTTCAGAGCACTGTGCAATATCCAGTCACTTCACCCTCTGCCTTCCTGGTGCCCAGTGGGTCCCCGTTGGCAGCGGAGGGTATTCCTTTGCCAAGATGACGTATTTTCAAATGAAAGGCTGACAATCCGTGCAACTCAAAATTTCATATCCAAACCCTTGAAAAGTTGCTTTTCTGCAAAGCACAAGGGGTTGACACCGAGTAGAGGAAGTATAATTTAAACAGCATTCACTTCCTGCAGGGCCACAATTCCAGCCTGTACTTACCAACCCTTATAGATACTTGGCACTGCCACATCTTGTCACCAAGCCTGTGTCGCCTTCACGGACTGGCCCCCAGAATTGGCATCAGGGCTTTCTCAGCTCTCCAGTCCCCTACTCGTTCAGACCTCCTCCCCCACCCCCTGCTGATTGTCTCAGTTCAAAACGTTTACTTACCACTAACAGGTATCAGGCAGGGCACAATGTGGATACACAGATGAATTCGTGAGTGTGTGTGCACACGTGCACATGCGTTTGTCTGTGTAGAGATGCCTGAAAGGAGATGTACAAGTGAAGGCGGGTAGGCGTACATGCCAGAGGACAACCTCAGCTGTTGTTTCTCAGGTGCCATCCACCTTTTGTTCTGAGGCAGCCTCTTGCTTGGCCTGGGGCACACTCGGTAGATAAGGATGGCTGACCAAGGAGAGTTCTGTCTGTCTCCACTTCTTTTAGATCTGAGATTACAAGCATGTACCTTCTCATTCATTACTTTTCTCCACTTTCGTTTTTTGCTTTCTCTCTTTCTCTTTCTTCTCTTTTTTGTAGGTTCTGAGACTTGAACTCAGGTCTTCATGCTTTCAAGCAAAGCTCTTTACCAACTGAGCTGTCTTTATAGTCTCAACCAATATTTTTTTAATGCGTGCCCCCTCTCTCTGGGTGCTAGGGGAGGTCACATACAGATTGGACAATGGGCAAAGTTGGTTGCATGGTACAGAACCAAAAACGTTAGCACAGTGCTTTGAATCTGGAAATGTTGGGACTGTTCAAACCTTTAGACTTGAAGGGGGGTGAGCTGCCTCCCAGAGAGAAGCTACAACCTTCGGCTGGAAATATAGCCAGCTCAAAATGACCTTCAGGGCAGGACCTGAGCAAAGCATCAGCTAGTGTGGCTCCTGTCACTCTCCTTTCTACCTTTGGCCTTGGAGGTGCTTCTCTATTGGCTACAGCCAAAAACGAGGTAGAGATGGTCTCTTAGCTCGACCAACAGAAGTCAGATTTCCTAGGCAGAGAACGAGCAGAGTGGATCCAATACCGAGCAGAAACGCCAACGCCAAAGGGAAAGAGAAAGAGGCTGGGTACAATGGTGGCACGAGGATATCCAGGGCTTACTAACTTGTCTGGCACAAAACGAAGCTGTGATCATCACCAGCCAGAGACTGATGTGATCTTAAAATCTCTATCAGTGGCCCACATATGGTACTGTTCATTCCTCCAAAAAAAACTAAAACACAACACAAACCCCACCAATCTCTGCCCCTACCATTCTGATGACCCGCATACAGATAAGCCACCACTGTGAAGTGGGTGCCAATTCCAACCTTCCCTGCAAGAAACTTACAGCCCCGTCCAAAGAAAGGCAAGTCTCCAGGTGGTGCCAGAGCAGGGGAGCAGTGCACACTCTTGAATCATGAATGGCTGCAGCAACCCAAAGCAAACAAACAAACAAGGACACAGAGAGTTGCAGCTGACATAAGATAGTCCAAGGCTCCCAGGGAATCATGAGCTCCAGATGATGCTGGAAATGACAGAGAAATAAGGAGTCGTCCAGAAAAAGCAGGGGCAGGAAATCTAGGTTGCCCTAGGAAAGAAAAGCCATGGGATGGTTGTTATGGATACACCATGCCTACTCCCTCGGTCACTCGGTGGTCTCCAGGGTCTTCTGGCCTTTTGTGTTCTGTGCAAAATATCTTCTTCCATGTACTTTTTGGAAGTTATTTTGGCTTAAATAAATGCAAAGTTACTCTTTCAAGCAACCTCACTTTGTGTCTATCTATCTGATCTTTTATTGCTTATTTTTATTTTTTATTTATCATGGCCTTTTATTGCTGTGATAAAGACCATGACCCAAAGCCATTAGGGGAGGAAAGGGTTCACTTGGCTTAGATGATCACAGCCCATCACAGAGGAAAGTCAGGGCAGAAACTCAAGGCAGAAACCTGGAGGCAGGAGCTGATGCAGAGGCCATGGGGGGGGTGCTACTTACTGTCTTGTTCCCCATGACTTTCTCAGCCCACTTTCTTATAGAACCCATGACCACCTCCCCATGGGTAGCACCACACACTGTAGATTCGACCCTCCCACATCAATCATTAAATAAGAAAATGCACCCATAGCTTGCCCTCTTGAGGCTCCTTCTTTCCAGATGAACCTAGCCTGTGTCAAATTGACAAGAGACTAACCAGCACAATAGGCATGTGGCCAATATATACCAGGAGGCAGATGTTACTATATTTTCCGCAGCATTCGGTACAGTAAGCAAACATCCATCAACAATAGACAATCCCAGTAAATTATAGCATATTCACTGAATAGAATTATATACGTATAGTATAAAACAACTCACAATGTACCAAGAGTCAAAAAACAAATTATTTAAGAATACCACAAATACAGTATTTTGTGAAGGTGGGCTCAGAAAATACACAACCCGATAAGATTCCATTTAAAAAAGGATCAAAAGCAGGCAAGACAACTCTAAGGTATTTGGACTCAGGACAGAGGCAATGCCTTAAGAACATGGTAGTTAGTAGGAGGTACCCTAAGATTGGGGGTTCACCGCTGCTGGTGAAGTCACTGTACAGGTTTAATGTGTATGGTCTTCTGTGTTTTTTACTTCAGCTTAAAAACAGTTTGTCGTCTTTCCTGGGAAGTTTCCAGGTTATTAAATAATGGCAGCTTCCTGTGTGAAGAGCTCTGGAACTCTTTTGAAAACTCATCCAGACATCTGGAAAACACTGAGGGGCAGAGCTGTGGACTTGCCTTGGTTTCTCTGATGCTTGTGAACATCCCTGCCTACTCTTATGGCTGAATTTATTCCTTTAAAATAATGGAGAGAAGGAAATATCCATTTCTCATCAGTGATGAGTTCGGAGGCTCCTGGAGCACACCACCTACCAATCCGATCTGTCTCTGCTCATAAAAAAACTCTGAAATGGGTAAGCCACTCAGCTACATGGGCCCCTAGCTTTCTCATCAGAGAGGAACCCTACTGTGATGTTTCTTCCATGAGACCCACATCCTGAAAGAGGATGCAACCAATAAAAAGGGAAAGAGGTCTGTTGTGTAACGACCCAAGTGTTTTAATCAAGACATCTATATTAACACCAGCCTAACCTTGTAATTACCATGAAATATGCAATATCCCTCCCCTGGATTCCATGATGGCTGCTCAAAGCCCGGAAATCTGATCATTTTGTTCATCTAGAAAGATCCGTACCAGAGGTTCAGTGTGGGATTTCCAAGATGAATCTTACGATATAGACATGAACTCCGAAGCCCTTGTTTGCTTTCCTTGAGCTTCTCACGGGCGATGGCACCCTTAGGTAGATCAGCCCTCACCCCAGCTACTCCAGAGACTTGTGGTTACCTCCGGCTGTCTCAGGGTGCCACTTTCCTGACTTTTCGGTGGTGCTTTTGAAATGATAACGGTCTTTGGGATGCTACATAAGCCAGGAGAAGTGAGATGTGACTATTTTAATAATAAGAACTCTGCTAGTCTGTCTGTCTGCTGGACAAAATACCATAAACCGAGTAGAGTCTAAAGCCCAGCTTCTTACAGCGTGAGCTGTAGTCCCATATGGGGTTTTGCAGCTAAATTTGGTGATCACGAAAATGTTGGCAGTAGCGAAGGGGTCCTGAATGCACGACAACCAAAAATTAACTCAAAATCAAATGCATAATGAATCCGAGGTGGCTTTGGCAATGCTCACTCATTCTGCTTCGCCAGTTTCACAGCAGCCTTCTTTGTGAACACACCACGTGAGCACGTTTCTCTCTGCATGCTGCCATGCCATGTAACACCCAGCAAGGCTGCCTAAAGCGCACACGCTCACACTTGAGACTTTTGCATGCTACGGACCCCAGCAGTGTTTTTATTATATATACAAAAGCTTAGGTTCTTATAAAAACATAATGATTTAAACATGGACAGCAAAGGCCTTTACTATTTCCCCCACCAGTCCTTAGCATGTAAGTATTAAATGAATATATCTTTGGATTGGGTTGTGCTAAAAATGACTAATTTTTAGCTATTATTTGAGTGACTGGCTTGAGTTTCCTTTAAAATAATTAAATGGAATTTGGCTCAGGTTTTAGTACAGAATTTCCAGCAGTTTCTGAAACGGCCCTTGCCATGCTTCTGCCCTTTTGTTCTGTGTGTCAATGTGAAATGGTCTCCTGAGAATTAGTGATTATAAAATCAAATTATTAATACCCTCTGAGAATATTAATGAGTATTAGCCAAAAAATAATTCTTTGTACAAAAATAAATGAGCAGATAAATCTCATTAGTATGCAAATTGGCTCTCATATTCAACAAGTGATAATATGTATACTAAAGAACCGTTTATAAATCCCTTTATGAGTAATTATCAGTAAGTGCTTCATTTGTATGTTTATTTCATGTATCTGTATATCAGAGGTGGCGTAACAACTTCTCGGGGAAAGGGAATTTATGAGTGGGAAAAGGCTAAGAAACCCTGGCCACAGCAACAGAATGAATTCCTCACTCACACTTCTGGAAACTTGGTGTGTGGGGAAGCTGGCTTCCTCATTCATACTTCTTTCCTTATTCCCTTGGCCTCGTGGAGGTTTGAGTGAACTCTCTTAGGAGTTTTTATTCAGGTCACAAATGGCTACCATGAAGGAACTATCTCCCAGTCAGTACTGTCACCTTGACAGATAAAACTTCAACATGTGGCATCAAGATAGGAACAGATACAAATATTCAGACCCTGCACCAAGACTGGCTGCATGTATGCTGGCTCCTTTTCAATAATATTTATTGCCATTAATGTGCAGCAGTTGTACAAATGTACGGGGCAAGTGTAGAATATCAACACAGAAATACAATGTATAACAATCCATTAAAAGTAATTGGCATGTGCCTACCATAAATGTTGTTGTTACTGTCCCAGGCAGCTTGCATGGGTCTATATAGGGTTTGGAATTATAAGGGATGAGAGCAAATGTGACTGCCAATCTTTGTTGACTAAGTGATCATAACTAAGTGAGCAGAATCTTAACCAGTCTGAGTCCTTATTTCCATGTCCATGAAGTGGGGTTTTCTGCTGGCAGAGTGGTATAAGCTTTTAGGTCCAGCCCTTGGGAGAGACAGGAGTGGGAGGACTGAACTTTTGAAGCCAGGCTGATCTATATACCAAGTTCAAGACCAGCCTAGAAAACATAGTAAGATTCTGTCTCAAAAAATAAATAAATAAATAAATTCTAAAATCAAGACTTTTAATTCAGTTCAATAAGGTCTTCAGTTCAGGGCTCAGCATACAGGAAGATTTCAGTGTAGCTAGGTTACCTGAGGAGATGCTCTGTCTCCTCTACTAAGTCTATTTCAGAAAGCATCAGGATGGCAGGTGTGGTGGTACCCAGCTGTATCCCAGCACTCAGAAGAAAAAACGGGAAGGAAAGAAGGAGGAAGGGAAGGGGGGACTGATATTCCATTTTATAAAGGAAAGACTAAGGCTTTGGCATTGCCCAAGATCACACAGCCCCAAATGGCAGGCCTGGACTTTTTACTGATGCCAAGTCCCAGAATGTTCTTTGCAAGATTCAGTTCTTAGACTCGAGGATGCTGTGACCACACACCCTCAACTGTTGCTTCTCTTCTCGTATAAACACTATTTTGGGGGTGGAGGAAGATATTTTAGTTAATCGTTTAGAAAAATAAAGACCAAATGAAGTCTACTTTTTGACTCTAACATAAAGAGGTAAATTTTTCCGGAGCTCATTTTCTCATGGACCTTTTCAAGGTTGCCCATATTCCGTGAGTTTGGCTCTTTTCAAAACTAGCTTTAAACATTTGTAAAGGGCTCAGAGAAATCCAGCCAAACTGAGACCCTGGGTACCTACTTTCCCTTCTGAGTGACCTCTGTCACTCCATTTGCATATGGAGGCTCTCCTGTCCCAGGAGTCCTGACAAGGAAGCTTCTCCTATGACATCATTCCAGGGCCATTGAGTGTGGGAACCCAGCTTCAGACTCCTGCCCTTTGTCCTGCATTGTGTACGACTGGAAAGAAAGAAAGGAAGAAGAACCCAACATCTGCGTTCACACCAGGCCTGGGAATCATCCCTAAAACACTTTGCATGCTTTACCAGAAAGGCGTTTCATCGGGAGGAACAGGATCTGTCCCTTGCTCTCCACTGCCTCTGAGCTTTGCTGATAAAACATTAACTAATGTGCTGATGCGAATTTCCAGGAAGCCAAAGCTATTCAGAGCTTGCTCAGCCAGCGCTGCTGCATGCAAAGGCAGGTGCCAAAGCCCAGCCAGGAAGGCTGTCCCTAGCCTGCCAAGCCAGCTGAGTCCCTGTCCAGGACTCTCCTCCTTCTGCCCACACCAGGGCTTCTTGAAGAATTCTGCAAGAAGGTGTCGACGACTTTTGCAGTCCTCAGTGAGACTCCCTCTCTGCAGCTTTCTGGTCCAGCTGCGGGCAAGGGTCTTACCCTGCTTGTCCTTTGCATCCCCAGATTCAGGGAGAACTAAGGCAACCCCCAGTCCTACTAACATAGCTCAAGGCTGGCTCTTCCACCCACTGCCACTCCAGATCCCCCTAATAGCCACAGCTCATAAAAACATTTCCCTCCCAAACAATGACTTGCCCCTTGCTGTAGAAATCATCCAGCTAAACCTCTTAACGAACCTCACATCTTACATCATGAAAATATGTATAATATATTCATATTTATAAGTGTATATAATTTATATATAATATATATTATATAATTTTATATTGTTTGCACATAAAATATATAAGAACTCATATATTATGTTGTCCAATTATAAAATATATAATAATTGTTAATGTTATGTATATACATATATATATATATATATATATATAGTGTTATTTCACAGGTATAGATTTAAGTCACCAAGAGGATGAGCTGCACACCTAAGACCACACACTTTCAACATCTGAACCCTGACTTCAGGCCCTGAAAGCAGTCACAGTCTGGTAGCAATCCTAAAACACTTCGCTCTCTGGTTGTCTTTATAGTCTTTAAAGTGATTAAGAATGGGAACTGGAGAGATGGCTTTGTGATTAAGAGCACTGGCTGCTCTTCCAGAGGACCCTTGTTTGACTCCCAGCACCCACACGGTGGCTCACAGTCACCTGTAACTCCAGTTCCATGGAATTTGATTCCCTTTTCTTGCCTCCAAATGCACCATGGCATGTATGGTGCACACATATGCACTCAGGTAAAGCATGCATGCATATGGAATACAATAAAGGATAGCTTAAAAAAAGGGATCGAGGTCTCCAAATGAGATTTTTTAAAATTTTAATTCTGTTACCATACTAGAAATTATTTTAGAACATTCTAGAACTCAATAACACAGAAGCATGGGTTCCTTTGGTCATCAAAGTGTGACAGCACCACACATTCTGTGGTTTCAAGAAATGAAGACTGTTAACAACTTCTTCATGTAGATAGAGCGATCAGCAAGCAAGTTGATGTTTGAGCTAAATGCCGTGGAAATGTACAGCAAATAATTCAATCCGTAGACAGAGAGTGCAATGCAAGTTTATCAGCACTGACAAGATGTGACTAGAAACTGATGTGGATGTAAATTGGATGGAGCAGCCTTGCCCATGAACCTGCCACCACCCACTATACTCCATGCTAAAGTACAGGCCGTTTCAAAGAAAGCGTTAGCTCAAACGACTTTTTTTTTTCAAATTTTTATTGCATTTTATTTTGTGTGTGTGAACACAGCACAGCTCTCAAGTGGAGGTCAGGAGACAATCTGCAAAGTTGGCTCTCTCCTATTTTGTGGGCCCCGAGGATTGAACTCAGACTCTCACACTTGGTAGCAAGCTCTTTTTTTAACCTAACACTGAGCCACCTTGATGGCCCCCAACGTTGTATTTTGAAGAGTTGCCCAGAACTTTTGATCCATTCTCTAGTTAAAAAAAAAATCACAAGAGCAAAAGATTTTTCCTCAAGATGATCATTTTCATGATCTAGAGTTTGTTTTGCCCCGTGTTCAAAAACTGGAACCACTTAAAAGATCCACCAGGATATTTGGTAGAAGGCTCTTCACTAGGGCCTCAGCCTAGCTCAACTGGGGATTTACTGTGGGCTTTTGGCCAAGTGTCTTCTGCTGTTGATGGCTGAGCTTTCACACCTGTGGAATAACCAGGGAGGTGGTGGGTGGCTTTGGCTGTAGCAAGGTTTTCCAGAGGGCGGGTACAGAGCAGCGCGGGGCTCTAATGGGAGGCAGACTTTAGAAACCCTTGCCTAATGAAAACCTCTTGGTAAAGACAGCAGCCACTTTCCCTCCCATTTTTCATCATTTGGAGTATAGGACAAGGCATAAGCCTCATATTTATAGGGGCCTGTCTTCAATAGCTCTGTAACATGCACCGTTTGCCACTGTTCGGAAAAACGTGCCTCAGAGCCAAGCCTCAGCAGGCAAGAACGTTTGGCTGGGACTCTGTCACTGCGCCTGTGTCATGGTTCGTGCTTTTGTGTTGTTTTGTCTCATTTATTTTTAGTCAATGTGTAAAAGCGTTTGTCTACACATATGTATGTATGCATGTATGCACACCATAACACCATATGCATTTCTGGTAGCTGTGGAGACCAGAAGAGGGTACTAGATCCCCCAGAACTGGAGTTTCAGATGCTTGTGAGTCGCTATGTGGGTATTGGGAACTGAACCCATGTCATCACAAGTCCTCTCGACCTCTGGGGCATCTCTCTTGCCTCTGCTGTGCTTTTTTTGTCTTCAGGATGGACTCTTAGGCCTCACGTAAGCCGGACAGTCAGGTTCTCACTGACCGCTGTCCCTCGCCAGCATCTACACTTTATTTTGGTAAGTATCCCTATTGCTATTTTCCTTCGTTGCACTTATCCAAAATTTCTTTTATAAATAAACTTTGTGTTTTAAAAGTTAGCTACTAGCCGGGCGGTAGTGGCGCACGCCTTTAGTCCCAGCACTCGGGAGGCAGAGGCAGGCGGATCTCTGTGAGTTCGAGACCAGCCTGGTCTACAAGAGCTAGTTCCAGGACAGGCTCCAAAGCTACAAGAGAAACCCTGTCTTGAAAAAAAAATGTTAGCTACTAAATTTTGTAACACACATCATAGGAGGTACACATCTATGACAATCACAACCACAGCACGCCAACTTGGAAAAACTCCATGTGCTTGACGTCATTCTCCTAGCCATAGTCCCTGTTTGGTGGCTGTGACTGACTGCATCAAGTGTCCAACTATCCTCTGCTGTCTAGACTCCTGTGAACTGAAGTTTGTTCAACTAGCTCTGAGTCTGGGCTAGAAAAGTCCAAGCTGCTTAGAGTTTTCTCCCATACCAAGAAGAAAGATACATCCTCTGAGCACATCCTCCTTACGTAAAAAAAGAAGGCTCTGACTGTGACCTTAGCTGTATTCAAAAGAAATACCAACAAGCTTAAGTATGGTATGGACCCTGTGTGTGGACAACATATTCATGTGTGAAGAAGTCCCTCCTCACCAGGGCATGAGTGGTAGACAGTTTTTTCAGGACAAATGTGAGAACTTAGTAGCTTGCATCCCTCTGCTTGGCCTTGACAACTCAGTTGTTGCCCCAAGATCAGGTCAGGTGACAGAGAGGATGCTGTCATTGTCTGCATTCTCTGTGTTTGCCGTGCAGGGAGAGATGAACTAGATGCATACATGTGCCATGTACTCCTCTCCAGTGTGAAGCATTCACTAGGGCAGTTGTGTGTGTTTAATCAACAGTTGGGAACCCCAATTCACAGCCCTTCCAATAAAAGCATCCCAGGACTCTTAGTCTCAGAAGGCTAAGGCTAAACACCCAGGTTAGGGGTGCAATCATTTCCATTCACCAAGGAGCTTGACTTTGAGACAAGTCTAGGCCACACAGTGAACGCCAAGCCAGCCTGGCGGTATCCTGAGGCCCTGCCTCAGAAAGCAAGAGAAAAGGGGGTGTGAGGGAAGGAGGGAGCAAAGAAAGAAAGAAAATGAGTGCATTTTTAGAAATGAGAAACTAGATGATAAACGTAATGATGTAGAGAGAAAGGGACCAAAGGATGTTCTTTCAAAGCCAAGAATTTCTCAGGCATTTGTTTTCCAGGCTTTCAGATCTTGGTCCATGGGGCACCCACTCTTACCATGGAGAAGGGGCTCAGCCTTTCTCATTTGACATTTTCTATTTGGGAAGACATCAAAAGAGAAATGGACTCGAGAGATGGCTCGGCAGTTAAGAGCACTTGGTGCTCTTGCCAAGGACTCAAGTTCAATTCCCAGCACCCACATGAGGTCGCTCATAACCACCTATAACTCCAGTTCCAGGGATCCAATGCCCTCTTTGGATTCTGTGGGCACTTTCACTCACATGTACATGTGCAGAGAGGGGGGGGAAAGAGAGAGAGAAGAGAATGAGAAGAAGAAGAAGAGGAGGAGGAGGGAAGAGAGAGAAAGAGAGGAGAGAGGGGGTAGGGGGTTGGGGGAAGAAAACATACATATACATAAAAATTAAAAATAAAAGCCATCTTTACAAAAGGTATGGACACTCCTCATCACAGGCATCACAAACATAGCTCAATGTCAGCACACTGTAGGCACTCAGTAGGTGACACCCCTCCTTGTTGCCCTCTTCTATGGAAGGAAGACCTCGCCAAAGAGAAGTCCTGAGACCCAAAAGAACCCCATTGACAGGAAAGTTGGAGCAAAAGAGTGAGTGGAGTCACTAAGTCTAGAAACTTCCAGATGATCAGACTGAGGAAGAGGAGGTGGCGAGTCAACAGTGGTCTCACTTCCCGCTCCTCAGTTAGGAAAGCCCTGGTGTCTTTCCCCAGATGAGAGATCCCTGGCTTCTGGTGACCCATATTCCAGTGAGATGGAAGAGACAGGAGGTGGCTGGAGAGCAAGAAATGAGCCCCAGATCCACCCAACCCACAGTAGAACTTTGGATCCCAACGTCTGCTCTCTTGCTCTCGGAGTTAGGAACATCTGAGCAA
Source organism: Ondatra zibethicus (assembly GCA_004026605.1). Classification (NCBI taxonomy): domain Eukaryota; kingdom Metazoa; phylum Chordata; class Mammalia; order Rodentia; family Cricetidae; genus Ondatra; species Ondatra zibethicus. The sequence goes on along the minus strand of PVIU01005529.1, from coordinate 70,189 downwards.
GATGGCCCCATCTCCCAGTTATAGGCACCTTATCTCAAAGATTGGTACAATAATGACCCGCACCTCAAGACACCACTGATCTGATTACATAAAGTGTTCCAGACCTTTTCTTTGTCGAACAGATGGAAGTTCTTATTTGAAGGGTTATCTCCGACCCTTGTTAGGTTTCTGCATCTTTTTTCATGCTCTCTGACATGTCCATCAAGCAGAATCCTTACACAGTAGTTTGGATTGAATTAATACTGTCAAACACCCAGGTTAGGGGTGCAATCATTTCCATTCACCAAGGATCACACTGAGCCTCATCCCCCCCCCCCCCCCGCATATCCTGGTATGCCCTGGACACTGAATGTTATTGGGCGGATTCCATGAGACAGAGGGTGGGAGGCAGCACTGGTTGGCCCTGGTAGCTCGGCACTAATGGGCACCTGAGAAATGGGTGGTCCCATTCTTTTCCTGGTCCCTCATTGGGAAATGTAGACATGGAGGCTGAGGACACTCTGGGGCTCTCTGGTCATTTGACAAGAGGGTTGGAATGGAGCTCAGGAAAAGGTGGTGTGACGTAGAATAGATCAGCCATTTTTCCCCAGTGATAACAGCAATTTGGAAACGCATTTCCCGTCTGCGGGGCTGTTCTGCTTACCAAAATTTTCCCCAGAGCAATGGCAGGATACAGGGCCATGCTTATGAATCATGGCATGCAGGCTTTTGAGCCAAATTGGATTGGATGAGGCTAAACAGGGTTTGACCTAAGCTCATAGAGGAGCCATAACCTAGCAGGACAAGCAGAAGGCTCCTGGGGCATTCCTAGAATTCATACCTCCTGGCTTGCCTAAAAGATAAGCATATGGGGGTGGCAGAGAGAGAGGAGAGAGAGAGGAGACCTAGGGCTCCTTGGACCGTTAATGTGAACAGCCAGAAACTATGAGCACAAGTAACCCTGGGGTCTCTCATCTCTGTCAGAGTCTTTATTTGCACTGATAATAATATATAATATGATATCATTTGTTTGTGCACAAGCATGGACACACACGTGGTATATATACACATGTGTATATAGATGTGCGTGTGTGTGGAGACTGGAGGTGGATGTTAGGTGGCGTTCTCTATTTTTCTCTATCTTATTTTTGAGGGCAGGGTCTTTCACTGAGTCTGGAGCACATTGTGTCTTCAGGCTTTCTGTCCAATGAGCTCCAGGGATTTGCCCATTTCCATCATGTTTAGGAATGAAGCTGTCCACACAGGCCACTGTGTTCAGCTCTCTTTTTATATGGGTTTTGGAGATCCCAGCTCCATTTCTCATGATGACAACGCAGGTATCCCCAAGCATCTGGCCTTTCCCTGCCCTTGTTTGAAGCACAGCCAAACTTCTCTTTGAGGGACCTGTCTCTAAGGCTGCAGAGGTTTGCTTGCAAGCAGCTGGAAGGCAATTGAAGGAAGAGAGCAAGTGAAAATCCTCCCACTCAACTTCCACCTGTGGGGTAGCTGCATAGGTTGTGAGATTACGGACCAGGCATGCCCACCTTTTAATAACCCTGGGCATCAACTAGGTTCTCCTAGAAGCAATTCCTGGGCTGTTGATCTGGGGTGGGGGAGGATCTGTATTGTTGTTTATATTGCTTTGAAACACCTCACAAAATTGGTGGTTCAAGACAACACACATCATCTTCCAGTTCATAAGGCAGCAATCAAAGTGTCCACCAATCTGCGTTGTCATGTGGGGGCTCCTGTGGAGAAGCAGCTGCTCCCAAACTCTTTGCAGTTGTTGGAGGACTCCTTGAGGTGCAGTTGGGTGACTGAGGACCCTGGCTCACATTGTCTCCCCAGTTCTCTGCCATCGGTCCTCCCTCAAGTAGCTCACAACATGGCAATTTGCTTCTTCAAAGCCATCAAGAGAATCTTTGTCTCAAACCTCTAAAATAGAATCGTTTCATGATGCAGAACAGCGGTAGGACTAGGTGACATTATCATACTTTTAAGTTTCAGTGATTCATTCATTCATTCATTAGGATTACCCTGCTACAGTACAAGTATGGAGATCAGAGGAGGACTTAGAGAAGTCAGTTTTCTCCTCCCATCATGTGAATCCCAGAGACTGAACTAAGGCCATTGGGCTTGGCAGCCAGCCTTCACCCACTGAGCCATCCTGATGGCCCAATATCCACCACTCTGGGCATGTAAATATGTTTTTTATTTGTGGTATCATAATCATCATTTGTAATTAACATTAGTTACTATAATCATTACAAATTTGGCTTCCTGAAATGTCTTAGTTAGGTTTTTCTTTCTGTGAAGAGACACCATGACCACAGCAACTCTTATAAAGGAAAACATTTCACTGGAGCTGGCTTGCAGGTTCAGAGGTTTAGTCCATTGTCATCACGGTGGGAAACAGGGCAGCATGCAGACAGACATGGTGCTGGAGAAGAGGTGAGAGTTCTACCTTCAGATTGGCAGGCAGCAGGAATAGAGAGCAACACTGCGCCAGGCTTGGGCTTCTAAAACCCCAAAGCACACCCCCAGTGACATATTTCCTCCAACCAGACCACACTTCTCAATAGTGCCACTTCCTATGGGCCTATAGGGGCCCTTTTCTTTCAAACCACCAGATTTGGTATCCTGAAATATGATGTTAAGATCTTATTAATCTTTTCTGTAAAAACCTTTCTTTGTTATCAGTATCTACTGTATAAACTCTAAGCGCCTGAGCCTGGCATTCATCCCCCTTCCTTTCCTCATCTTTGTCCTGGACCTTTCCCAGTCATAATAAACACGTCTTTTCTTAGCACATGAGACCTTTGCTTTCTGCACAGTCAACTTTATGTGTAATCCGGTTTTCATAAGTGGATTACACCTTTTTTTCCCAAGTGCTGCATGTGTGCATGTGTGCGTGCGTGCATGCTATAGCATGTATGTGGAGGAGCGGAGGTCGGAGAACAATGTTGGGTGCCAGACCTCACTTTCCACCTTGTTTTAAGACAGGGCAGGGCATCTTCGTTGTTCACAGATGCAGATGCCAGGCTTGCGAACCCTTAGCTTATGGGGAGCACAGCTGTATATGCAGGCTGGCTGACCCTTAGCTTACGGGAAGTCTTTCTGTCTGTGCCTTGCTGACATTACTGTTGTACATCATTGCACTTGACTTTATTTACCTGGGCTCTGGACGTTTCAGTGCACATCCTCATGCTCACAGGGCCAATGCTTCACCTCAGAGCCATCTCCTCCAGCCCTAAACACATTTCTTTGTGAACTCATTCGGTCTTCTGGCCTTGGTTCTCCCAGGGTCAGCATAGTCTCTCCCTTCTCTGTGTATGCTATAGCTCTGCGTATATGCTCCTTTATGATCACAATATATTTATAACACTGTCCAGCAATGAATTTCACTCCATCTCAAAGTTTCAGGGCTTTATACAGATTAATTTCAATAAACCATGATGCGCTACACAACCAATGTTATTAACAACTACATTGTCATTAGTGGCTCCTTACGATGTGCAAAATATTCTAAGCTGACATGGGCAAGACTGGAGTGCAAACATCAGCCAAAGATAGAGCAAGCCAGCTGGATGACCCAGGCAGGCCCCGTGCAGCTTGGAACCCGATGTCCTCTTCCTGTCAACCCACAGGCTCCGGAAAGCAGCCGAATCTCTGCTCCAAGGAAGAGCCCTTGGCTCTGCACTTCCCGTATTCACTACTGCTATTCTCGGCGGTCCCCTTCCTCAAAGCCTGCTTCCATATTTTCAGGTCTTTAATGTTGCAGGCCAACCACGGCTGTACTTCTGAAAGCAGAACCAAAACAAACCACCGGCCACTGCTCCCCGCTGACTTCCCACTCCTGGGGCTGCAATCCAGGCCTCCTGTTCTCCATCTGTCCAGATCTCCACACTCATCCACAAGCTACACCAGGGCTATGTACCTGCGCGCCTCCCCAGGTGCCTTCTTCCCCACCCACCCTGACCCCCTCCTCAAAACATCTGCTGCCTCTTGGCAACGTCCCCCCTCCCCATCCTCCCTGGTGAACTACTTCCCCATGAGATTGCTTTGGGTCCCTCCTCCCTTCATTCTGAGGGAAGCCTGTTCCAAAAGCAGTTGTGACTCTCTTAGGTTAAGGGCCAGGATTAAAAATAAGTACCAGTTACCATTTCTGTCCTAAATTTCCTTAGACAGGAAGGAGCCACAAAGGCTCAATGTCCTGACCAAGCTAAGCGGCTGCTCAAAGTGGCCAGGCCAGCCCGGTCCTAGGAAAGGTGGCCAGGAAAAAACAAGGCCCGCCGCAGAGTCTTAGAATGAGTGTCACGGAACGGCAGATATAACTCAGTTGGTAGAGCCTTGGGTTCAGTTCCTAGCACTGCATAAGCCAAGCATGGTGGCGCATACTTAGAATCCCAGCACTTAGTGGGTGGAGGCAGGGGCATCAGAAACCCAGGGTGATCTTTGGCTACCGAGGGACTTCAATGCCAGCCTGGGCTAGTTGAGTTCCTGCCTCAAAAAGAAAGAAGAGGAAGAGGAGGAAATAGTGAGCCTCAATTTCTTAAGGAATGCAAGGACTATTAAATGTGCCCTTTTGAGAAATGACTGGTCTCCATTTTGAATCTAATCAAAATCTACAACCGTGCTTCTCAGAAGCAGGATTGGGTGAGGGAAAGAGATTCACACTTGGGTTCAAATCCTCCCAACTGTGTCACTCAGGACAAATCCCATGAAGTCGGAGAAGTTTTGTTTCTTCTATAAAAGGAGAGGGCTAGGGGCTCCCACATGCATGGCTGCAAGATCAAAGGAGCTGGCATATGAAGTGAGCGGTACTGCCTGTACTCTATGGGAGCCTTCTTTAAAGATGTCGCTGCCTTCCTTGGAGGAGTCTCCAGGTTGGGGGCAGGGAGTGGCTATGTGTTCCTACCTGGAGTGCTTTCATACCTGCAGGGCATTGCCATCAGAGTCAGAGGCCTCACGCCACGCCTGCTGCCAGTCCAGCTGGAGTGGTGGTAAATGGCCCTGAGCCAGCGTCCTCAGCAGCTAGATGTGATGCCTCTGATGTGGTGCCAAAGAAAGATGTATTGCAATTATTTAAATTATGTCCCCACAACATGCAGAAAACTAAAGCAGGATTCTAGAAAAAAAAAAAAGCAAAACCCCTGCCCACTGCAACTTCTCAATCACGCCAACCAGATTTTCATCTCTCCATGCCATCCAATTGCCTCGCACCTTGGCATCTTTGCACTTCCTTCAGTCAACTTGGAATTCCCTTCTCCCCTCTCTGCCACCATCTAGAACCCCCTCCCCATGCTACAACATCCTGTGGCCCCTTCTCCATGAAGCCAGCCCTGAGAGTTCCTCCCCGGTACTCTTTACACATGGTTTGATCACTGTGTGCCCAAGTTACTGGCAAGACTGTGAGCAGACAAACGGCAGGAGCAAGCTTTCTCCGTGTTCATGCCCAGAGTTGATGTCATAACTATCCCAGAGGCTTTTCTCTGTTGGTAACTACTTGTGAAAACAATTGCATGTGTAGTAAAAATAAAATGAAATGATAAATTTCTTCTTAAAAGGTGTTGCCATGGAAAGAATCGACATTTTAATATTTAAAGGCAATCGGAATCTGGCTCTGTGACTAAACAGCCATGAAGATGGCTTGAGCTTCTTCCTTTATTCCTTCATTGCCTCCCTTCCGTCATTTTCTACTTTGTAAGAAGGAACTGTGAGAGTCTCAGGAGATGACACACATACTCACACTCACACGCCTACAGCAGTGAGCCAGGATTCTACTGTCAGAAGTATGTGGACAAGGCATTACCTTGACATTCCATGTTAGAGCAGAACCGCTATCCACTGCCTTGTTGATGATGATGATGATGGTAGTGATGGTGATGATGGTAGTGATGGTGATAATGATGATGGTGGTGGTGGTGGTGATGATGGTGATGGTGATGATGATGATGATGATGGTGATGATGGTGAGGATAATGATGACGGTGATGGTGATGATTATACCCCATGCCTGGGTTTCAACCTTCTCTTAGGAAAGAATAAACTTGCCACCTTGTGCCTCATGATTTAAATCAAGGAGGGCTCCTATCAATCTGAGATCTTTCATTTAGGTCTAGAGGAAAAAGCTGATGTGCAAAAGAAAACTGGTTCAACCTATGTTAGGGACTATCACTGATATCCCTACCATGAAAATGAGTCAACAAAATGCTAACCCTCCCAGGAAATCTGGGACAATCTAAGGAACTGATGCGCAAGTTGGTGAAGAGGAGAGGTTTCACCAGGTAGAAGGAAATAGAAAGGCAGAGACAAGGGCTATGTCATATCTGGAGACAGGACATTAGGACAGGCCTAATAAGTTTAGGGCTGGAAAAGCTTCCTTCTGTAAGTTGCCTGTAGGGGCAGGGGAGAGTAAGGGATGGAAAGAAAGGCAAGGCTGTGTGATGGAGGCCCACATCCCAGAAGCAGCAAGCTTATCAGGGAGACTGGGAACGAGCAAGCTTGCTGGCTTTCTCTCCCACAGTTGGAAGCCAGGAGGCCTCAACTGTGGTGAGGTGATAGCCTTCACACAGATCTCAGGCAGACAGAGCTCAGAAACGGGAGTCCCTTGGAGTGTGCTCTGAGGAGTTTGGATTTTGTGCCCTGGAGTTTAGTTTCTGCATGACTGAAGAAGTACTATCAGATACCAGAATCTGCTATAGGCCCCACTGCAGAAGAACAGGGACCAATGTTTGGACCAATGAGAGTCCTTCTTGCTGAGCATCCCCACCTCTTGGAAAGATGCCCCGGATTCTGGTTCTACAGCAAGGACTGCCTCTGTTGTTTATATATGTGACTTATTCGTGTGTGCACATGTGGCTACATGTACATATTACCAGGTCTTTAAAATGCTTCAACAGTAATTTGTGTGTAAAACCTCTCCAAGGACGGCAGCCAACGGGCAGAACAGAGCTCACTGATGTGGTTTGAGTGTGTCCCCCCAAAAGTTCACATGTGGGAAACATAATCCCTCCAACCAGAGATTGATGCTATTTGGAGATGGGGCTTTGGGAGAAGTAGTTGGGGATAGATGAGGTCATGAGGGATGAATCGCGTGGCAGGACCAGCAGCTGTAAATGAAGAGAAAGAACATCTCTCTACGTTCTGACAGAGCCCTAGGGTGACAAGTGCATGGTGTTGATGCCATGTCCTTGGATTTTAAACTCTCTAAAGCCATGAGTTAAAGAAGCCTGTTGTTTGGGAGTTTGGTTTGAATCTTTTTTTTAATATGGCATCTCCTCGTGTAACCAATTGGCCTCTAATTCAGCATGTAGCAGAGGATGGTCCAGTTGCCTACCTCTCCCAAGTTCTAGGATGACAAGCTCATACCACTATATCTGGCTTCCCTATTGTTTATAACTTACTGAGCCAGTAACACTCTCTTGTATCAAGGGACACACACTAGGGTCCTGAATTTGGTAAAAAAAAAAAAAAAAAAAAAAAAAAAACATAGATGACACTCAAAACTTCTACAGAGAGCTAGAAGTACTGAAACCCAAGACTGAAAAACCAAGTGACTACATACCCAAGGGCGGGCTATAAGTTGCTTAATGACATTGTAGCTTTCTACTATTATGGGACTATGCCATGAGAGAGTGATTTCATTGCCAACGTCAAAACAAGATAAGCACATACATTTCTTTCTTTTTGGGAGTCTGTGAAACTTGTGGAAGGGCTCAACGAAGTGAGTCACTCAAGGTTGGTGACGAGAAGCTCAAGACAATGAAGTTACTGCAGAAACACCCAGTTGGTCAATCTCTCTTTTTGCCACAAGTCACATTTCAGAAGTCCATGTGTGAGGCTGTGATCACCTATTTTAACAGTGAGAAAAATAAGCAGCTAGCCATTCAGAAAGCTTATTTGTAAATCATTGTTTGCAAATTGTTCAGAGCATGATAATTGCTTTGAACACTTATTTGATTGGCTTTACTGAAAGCATAACCACCATTATATAAGTCCTGTGTGCTTCTTCAATTCATTGACAACATTGGTATTGTTAAGCTAAATTGCTTAGGAGCAGCTAGAGTCCATGGGGGACCCCTGAGCTGTGACTCCAGGTTACAGGTTAGAGTCACTTTCAGTTGTGGTTTATATATAGGAAGTAAGATTCACATAGATACTGTTGGGGTTCTCTGTGGTTCTGAGTTTGATCTCAGGATTCAAAAGACATCTACTGCTAGCTGGCACCAAGAACTTTCTCGGAGTAGGCATAGTGTGGTTTCCAGCTTCAGTTGAGAAAATCTGGACAGGACAGATGCTTGGTCATACGCTCATCCCCAGGAGCACATCCAAGGGCTTGGTGACAACGTGGACTGGCCCCCATCAACTCTGGAAGTTTCTCCTGGATTTTTTCATTGCATTTATACCACTGTTGTTAGTCAAGATTTCACTAAAGAAACAAAATCAATAGTAGGATCTATCTAGCTATTGATCTATACCACTATTTATCTATGTATATGTAAATGAACATGTTTGTATAAGTTCATATATGTATATTTGTAGTAATGAGACGAGCGGGCTGCTTGTCATCCCAGCCACCCTTGGCTGTGTCCCGCCGCCCGGCTAGCTTACACCCAAAATAATTACACAGAAACTGTATTCATTTAAATACTGCCTGGTCCATTATCTCCAGCCCCTTATTGGCTAACTCTCACATATTTTAACCCATCTCCATTAATGTGTATCGCCACTTGACTGTGGCTTACCAGCATGAGTCTAACCAGCGTCTGTCTCAGACAGGAGAAACATGGCATCTGCCACATTTCCCTTCCTTCCAGCGGTCCATCCTGTCTACTCAGCCAACCTGATTTCTGCCCTACCAAAAGGCCAAGGCAGTTTTCTTTGTTCAACCAATGAAAGCAATTCAAATGCAGAAGCACCTCCTACACCATTTCCCTTTTTTCTGTTTAAACAAAAAAGAAAGGCTTTCATTTTAACATAGTAAAATTACATATAACAAAACAGTTATCAAGCAAGAATTACAGTTACAATATTTATATCTATTTTATCTTTTATCATAACAAAGGAAAACTATAACTATAACTATCCATTCTTCAACTCCATCAAAGACTCCAGAAGGATAAAATATTACCTAAGTAAACAAGAAGTAAGCAATTTTTAAAACTCTAGAAATGACAGAGACATCTTGCTGCCTGTACAGTCACCCAAAGTTCCTCTGTACCATTGGGGCATCCATCTTCAGCCTACAGGCCTATAGTATCCAGCAGACCTTTTCATAGTCACTTTCTTCTGTGTCCTGCAGAATGTCTTGCAGATTCTTTCATGAAACAGGAACCTCAAAGGATCATCTCACCTTTAGGCAAGTTCAGCAGTCCTCTCTCTGTGGGTCCTTCGTGTCCAGGTTATGCAACAGTCCAGGCAAGAGCAGTTTCTTGCCCAAATGGCTAACCAACTCCATAAGGAGCCTCTTCGATGCTCATCTTCCTCTTGAAGTAGATTGGTGCTGCCAGGAGCAGACGTGTCTCATTGTCATGAAAAGTCCTAAGTTGTTAAAACATTAAATGCCATATTCTGTAGTCTTTGAAAGATATGAAGAAAGCCTATCCATCTGAAATATATCTATGCACATCTAGAAAATCTAACTAACATGTCTACAAACTTGACTATTATAGATGATTATCCATTAACAACCTATACTTCCTAATTATACATTACATTTTTAAATGAACTATACAATCACAATACCTTAATCAAGAGCAGAAATATATACATAACAAGATTGACCTTAAACTTGTACCAATAAATCAAGATTTATACCAATGAAAATTATCCATATCTATATCATAGCCCCCTTTAAATGGAAAAGAACATTTATAAACAATATTTGGGAATATGGGCATAGTTTTTTCTCTCCAAACTTCTTCCTGCTGTATGGGGGGCGGTGTCAATCAGGTCTTTCATGGTGTATCCTGTGTGTCAGGTTCATCTCAAGAGGCAGTTGAGTGAAGTAATTTTTTGAAAGTGTTCACGGTGACCTTTCAGGAGGCCAGGGCCCATCATACCATATATTATTGGTCTGGAAGCTTTCATTGGTGAATAAAGAAAACTGCCTTGGCCTTTTGATAGGGCAAAATCTTAGATAGGTGGAGAGGACAGAACGGAATTCTGGGAGAGAGAAGGCAGAGTCAGGGGGAGCCACCAGCCATGAAGCTGCCAGGTCAGACACGCTGAATCTTTCCTGGTAAGCCACAACTCGTGGTGACACACAGATTATTAGAAATGGGTTAAACAAATATGTGAGAGTTAGCCAATAAGAGGCTAGAGCTAATGGGCCAGGCAGTATTTCAATGAATACAGTTTCTGTGTATATGCTAGCCAGCGGCTGGGAGCTGGGTGGCGGGACACAGCCTGCTCCCCCTCATTACTACAAATATTGTGTGAGTTGGGTCATAAGCTTGCATAGCAAGTGGTTCTGGAATCTGTAGGGTAGGTACAGTCAGGGTCAAGTGTGGTGGTACACCATTACAAGCCCAGGACGCAGAATGCAGTAGCAAAAATGCCATAAGCTCAAAGCCAATTTATGCCACATAGAAGAAAAAAGAAACTTAGCTCACCAAATAAATAAATAAATAATAAAAGTAAACAAAGAAACCCTCATTCAAGAATTAATGCTGTAGTACTGAGTCAGAATTTTATCTTTTCCAAGAAACTTGTTTTTGTTCTTGAGACACTCCACAGACGAACTGGCCAGATAAAGCCTCACAACCTCTTTCATGTGAGGTCACCCGAGCACAGATGGCCAATCACGTGTAAAAAAACACCTTCCCAGCAACACGTTGATGAATGCCTGCTTAGAGAGCTGACGGCTGCTACACACTGCCTTAGTTGACTCTAAACCCTGTCACCCCAAGTTTCTGCTGCTGATCGAAGTCTGTGATTTCCCTGGATTTGGGGCAAACTGGCGATAAGAGGACAGTGTTTCTTCCAACTGCATGAACTGATCTGCAGACCAGCCACACTCCCGGGGTTCTGTTGCTGTGTGGTCATCACCTTCTAATTTTAAGTTCAGATTGCCAGGTATCTTTTCACGCCAATTAGGAAGCACAAACCTGAGAGTCTCAGGGGGTTGGGAAGATGAATTTTCAAGTCCCTTTGAACAGGTTTTTATGATCCTGCCCTCTGATTGCCCCCACACTAAATCAAATCACCTTCTTCCAAATAATCCATGACCAAGAGATGATTCATGCTCCAAGAATGAAGAAAATACTCAGAATCTCAATCGCTTCCTCTACCACAACTTCAGCTGACTTAGAAAACAAAACTCCCAGGATGGACAAATAACACAGTGGGAGCAGGAACCGGCAGCCACCCCTGTGAGCGTGAGCAAACAATTGTGGCATTCCTTTTTCTTTTTCACAGAAAGAGCACATCTGGATGGAAGGAACCGGAATTCTGCATCCAGCTTGCATGTTTGAAATGCCTTCCTTGTTGGCAGGTAGACAGCCTGGCTGTTTCTTTCTTGTTAGCAAATTAGACGGAATTCTCAAACATGAAAAGTCGGACAGCAAAGTCCAGCTCTAAAAGAGTGTAGGGCAGCTGTCAATCACCGTCAGTAAGAACGTAAGCTGGCATGGCGCTCTAAAACCAATGAGGCAACGCGGAAGTTGAAAACGCTTTATCCTCCAGCAGTCTCTCTCCTGGGTATGTATTGCATTGGTGACTTTTCTTCTCACTGTCGAGAAGAACCTAAAAGAAGCAACTCAAGGGAAGAATGATTTATCTTTGCTCACAACTTCCAGGGATATAATCCATCACAACAGGGCAAGCGTGGCTGCCCAAGCGGTTCAGCTCTTAGTGGCAGAAGCTTACAGACTGTCCTATTCATATGTTGGCAGATCAGGAAGTAGAGAGCGTGGGTCAGAACCAGAAGTGGTTATCGGCCTCCTGTCTCCCTGTCTCTAGTGACCTGTTTCCTTCAACAAGGTTCCACTTCGTAGAGATTTCACAACCTCCCAAAGTGTCAGCACCTGCTGGAGACCAAGTGTTCAAACGCATTAGACTGGGAGGAGATTGGGAGGAAACATTCCCAACTCGAACTGTAACAGTATTCAACAGAAATGCACACACTGAAATGTTCACAGCTGTGCTGTTCATAACAGCAACTCAGCTGCCTGTCAGTCATTAAAACGGATAAATAAATCGAGCCACACATTATGACACACTGAGAAGAATGATGATCTGCTCCTACAGTTGACATCAGAAAAGACCGTCACAGACATAACACAAGTCAGAGGAGCCAACTACACCACAAAGGACTCACGACGTCATTTTATTCAAACAACATCTACAAGCAGACAGAACGTGTCTGCAGTATAGGGAGCCGCAAAATGCTTACTACTCAAAGGGACACAATGACAAGCAAGGACCATTAGGGCGCTTGAATGTTTGGTTATAGTGCTGTCTAATAAATTACCCCAAACTTTGGGGCTTAACATAACAACCTTTTCATTGCCTGTCATGATTCTGAGTCAGGAGGTCAGGGCTAGGCTAAGCAATTCTTGTTCTTCACGTGGTTTTAACCGAGGCCTCTCAATGGTCCAGGAAAGGTCTCTTTTCAAAGTCTGTGCTTTAGCAGAAACCAGCAGATGTCTGCCCTCTCCCAGCCATGGACGATGTGGCTGTGCATGACCCCTCACTGGGGCTGTCTCTGGGCAGTTAAGACTCCTCCAGGTGTTTGCAGAAACAGTTGCTAAGAAACGCACCAAAGCTTCCCATCTTCCTATGCCCTAGCTTAGGCACCACTTCCAGTTCATTCTGTTGAGTTAGAAAAGTCAGAATAACCAGTCCAACTTCAGGGGGAGACAAGGAAGAGATGCTACTTCTCTGGGGAAGGGGTATGTGGGCACGGACGCCAAGAAGTAATGGCGGTCATCTTGGAAACAAGTGATTCATCTCCAGACTACAGGGCTCTCTTCAGTTCGTGACAGCCCATCAAGCTCAACGCCTATATGATATGTCCTATTTAGATCATTTCTCTATGCATATAATTGCAACAAAAGGGTTTAAATTCGAATTGGATTATTAAGCAGAATGACTCCACTCTGCTCAGACAGGCTGGTCGTTGCAGTTCTCCTGTATCTTAGCGGATGCTGCTGCTTCCCTGGAATCTCCTGGCCCCATTCGTAGCTCTGTGTTCTTGAACTAGAGGTGTGAACCCTTGGGCCTCATTCCAACAAGGGAGGGAAGCATCACCTGCCTCACGATATAACTGTGAGGAAGAACAAGACAACTTTAGGAAAACTTCCAACAGATCCTGGATGCTTCACGAATGAACTTCATTTCCGTTCAAGCCGTGGTCACTTCCACAGACTCCTGACCCCTCAGCTCACACGGGTTAGGAGTTTAGCCTTCTTAGAAGTCCTGACAGGATTCCAGGGAGCCCACACCCTCCTTGCTCCCTGGGGTCCTTTCCTATAAGCAGAGAGAAGCCTCTGTTCTCTCACACCTGCTACCCTACTTGGAGGGCCTGGGTCGGATGGGATGAAAACACTCCATGGCTTCTAGAACAAGGCTGAAGTCCCCAAGCGAAGTGACAAAGTGAATCACCTCAGCTAGTGCTTAGTCACGATTAGGTACTTTCCACATAGACACATTGAGATGGTTACCAGAGAAAAGTCTGCCTGCCGATCTCACAGCCGCCCAGAGAAAATGTTGTTTTAACCTTTACTTTACAGAGGGGAAAAAACAGCATAGCTTTCCCTTTCCTTTCCTGTCCGCTCCGGAGTGCGATTCCTTGGCAAATGAGCTGAAGTGGTTGTTTTTGTTTACCCTGGAGGAAGTTTCCAGATAGTTCTCAATCCAGGGCTTTGAATGTGTGGCAGGCCCTTCGAGTCCTAAGCACTTAATGTCTGAGTGTATAAACAACTCCCTCGGAGCAGACTGTCACGGGCCGTTCAGACTGCGGCCTTCCCAGCAAGCTCTTTGGTCACTGGGAGTGTCCTTTAGGCGTTCAGATCCCAGAGAGACAGAGATGTGGGACCCAAACCCCTAGTGCTGATGTGGATCTGGAAGGTCATCCTTGTTATCCCAGCACTCATGAGGGTGAAACAGCAGGGACTTCCATGAGTTCAAGATCAGCCTGAGCTACTTAGTGAGTGCCAGGCCTGCCCGGCCTACGGTGTGAAGTGTTTTGTTTTATTTGTTTGTTTTTTACCTGGGATGCAGATGGCAACTTCCTAGGCCCCCTGCTCCTGCTTCTTAATTAGTAATGAGGATTAAGAGTGCTCACCCAAAGACGGAGGGAAAGGCACATGAAGAAATGATCATCGCCTGGAACTCTTGCCCGCTGCCCCAGTTCTTCAATTATTTCCCATGAGACTCTTCTCTACTTAAATTTCCTCTTCTGCTTCTTTTGCACTATCTCATTCTCTCTTCTCTCTGCTATCTGCTTATTTTTCCTGGCTCATTTTTAAGCCTCGATCCTACCTCCACCCCATTCATAGCCATTTCTCTGGCTGGTATAGCTTTGGCGTGAAGCTAACTGAAAGCCGGCCAAACTCTGGTTCAAAACATTGCGATTCTTGGCCAGAGTTTCTCTCCTTGCAAAGGAGGGTGATGTTGCAGGCATGGGAAGTTCTGCCATCCATTTAGGCCCCGGGGAAGAAAAATAGCAAGGCCTCAGTGTGTGGCCTTAGGTGGATGGTGAAGTGGGCCTCTGCGTCCTCACAGAAATAAGTCTGGTGTTTCTGAGAATTGTGAAATGTGTGCAGGCAATGTGTCATCCCAGCAACAGTGAGTCAGTCCCCAGGCCCGGGCCCAAAGCTGCCTGTCTTTGCTTTCTAAATAGAAAGTGTATTCCTGGCCCGCCTGGCATTAGTGGTGGTCAGTGGGTGGACGGAGAAGCAGGGGAGACACACAAGTCCGTACATCATAGGTTCCCAGGAAAATCAAGCGTCCTTTTCCCTCCTTCCCTAGTCTCTTGATTCTGATGTTGTTGTCAAGTTTGTCCTTCCATCATCTGTTTTATCCTCGGCTTCCAGAGTTACCTTCCAAAATAGAACCACAAAATTGCAACAGACTGGACTGGATGGCCTGGATGTTATAATCTTCAGTGTCAATCAGAGTTCAAATTCCCATTCTACCTTCAGCTAACCCTACACACACACACACACACACACACACACAGAGAGAGAGAGAGAGAGAGAGAGAGAGAGAGAGGGAGAACATTCGTGCACATGTGTGTGTGTCACAGTAAATTTCTAAGTGCTCTGGAGTCTTAGCATCACATCAGCTAAGAAGACTTATCTGTGGATGCGTACATAAGCTGTGTGTATGTGTGTGAATTCATGTATGTATGCATGTGTGAGGGTACATACATGTGTATATCACTGGATTAAAAAAAATCTCTTTAGTGTCTCAGTATCCCTTCAGCTAAATGGGTGACACCCTGCCTCCTCCTGCACGAAGCTTGAAGAAGGCAGCACCACTCAAAGTGACCATGGCACCCAGACATCTTTCTCTGTCCTGATAAGATGCTATGGTTTGGAATGAATGCCCACAGAGAATGCCTACATATCAGATACCTGGTCCTTACCCTGTGTTGCAACTGAGAGGCAGCAAGACTCTTTGGACATGGGACCTAGTGGAAAGAAAAGAATCCACTGAAAGCTTGCTCTTAAGAGGGATTCACAGATCTCAGCTCCCTTCTGTATCTCTTTTTCCTTCCCAGCCAGTAGGAGTGAGCAGCTTTCTCTGCCTATTTATGCCCACAGTGGTGCACTGCCCCTCTGACAGCACCAAGTGCTGGGCTAACAAGATTGAAAGCAGGAGCCAAAATAAACCTTTGGCTTTTATAAGGTGAATACTTAATATATTTTTGTCAGTGACAGAAAGGTAATGATCAAGAAGTATCCAGAGCCCTGACCCCTCTTTATCCTCCAGCCTCACAGCACATCTGGGTTGTCCTTCCAGAGAGTGAGAGCATTGGTCACCGTGAGCCATCAGTGACAGCAGTAGTTACTACGACAACTTGGCCTCATCTACTAGGGAAACGGAATATTGAAAGAAGATGCACAGGACCGGGGTCTTCTGTGCCAGCATCGTGGGCAGGTGGGGCTCCCTTTCACCCCTGGCAACCACAGATGCCAGAGTCATGTGGCTTCCACACCAGAGGAAGTGATGCAACGGTCATCTAGCTTTGGGTCAGCTTGGAGAAAAGTGTCCTGGAACTCAGCCTGCGTCCTAAGCCCACAACAGAAGAGCAAGTAGGAGATCCTACCTCAGAGCAGCCACTGCCCATTGCTGGCCTTGGTCTCAGGACCACTATCCCAGCCCTGCAGTGGGCTCAGCCAGACCAGTTATCCCTGACCATGGTGCCTCCTTCCCCTTCCCATTGCTCTGGCTCTCAAGGTTGTCCTCATGACAAGCACCTGTTTCCTTTGGCAGGGACCCCACAAAGTCCAGCTACACTACTGGCTTGATATGCACAAGAAGCTATATAATTTACCTCAATTATATTAACTACACCCATTAAAAACCTATGTAATGTTCATTCAGCAACCTAGGTAATGTGCAATTAGTGGCATTACCCTATGAATTGTGCATTGGGTCACTAATATGTAGATTATGTATAATGTTCAACATCTGTATTAATTATAACACATGCCAGGATAACAAGGCATTCAAAACTATCAGGCCAGTCTTGGTTATAAACCCTTTTGAGTTTTGCAGAAACTCCCTTTTATGGGGGAGATTTTTCTTCATTGGAATATTTGCTTTACGGCTCTTTATGCAAAGATGACCTTTCCAGAGAAGGACCTCGAGAAGCTGGCTAGAATGGGCCTTGGGTAAACTTGAGAAGCCTGCGTTAAGTCCTGCCCCTGGAGGAAGGCCATCACCTTGAGGGCAGAGTTCAGCTTTCTGAGTTCTCTCCTAGGCTCTGGTGATACTTTCCCTGCCAATCACAGCAGGTCCATCAGGGCATCCATTACCTTGGAAGTCATCATAATAGGCCTTGATGATGCCTACATTATCAAAATATTAAATAGATGATCTCACGAGAGAGACCAAATTCAAGACAGCAGCAGAATTGGGCTGAGTTCTCAGTGGGGAGGCTTCGATGCCTCCCCTTCTGTGGCTAATTTGGTTTTTAGCATCACAGGACTTCAATGGCTGCCTTCTAAGTGGCTTTCCCCCCCTTCTTCTTTTGCCCTAAATAGATATTATTGGCTCTATTTGGTGCCTGGAGCTGCCTCCTCTGTTTTACACCTTCATTCCTATGTATTGATTCATCCTTCATTTGTTTCTGTGTTTCCACTCTGTGGAAAAAGGATGCATCTCTGTGACAGGATCAGGGTGAATACTGATGATGACTCAATCCACCTCTGCCCTGTTCTCAGTTGTGTGTGTGTGTGTGTGTGTGTGTGTGCGCGTGTGCGTGCGTGTGCGTGTGTGCATGCGTGTGTGCGCACGTGTGTGTGTGTGTGTCTGTGTCTGTGTGTGTGTGTGTGCCGGAGTGGGTTGAGCGAGTAGATGTAACCTGCTGTAGGTAGGGACTCTAAACATAAGATCACTCTTTGTATGGAGTTGGAGCACAGACAATAGGAATAAAACAGAATGAGCATTGGATTGTGGGGTTTTGGGGTTACTCTAAGAGCTCCCCCAGCAAATAGGACTCACTGCAGCCCTTACAGCAAGAAATAACTAACGTGTTAGTTCTAATTCCTTAATTCAGATGCAATTTGATTTGCATCTCAAACGTTGTCTGTGGGTTTTAGAAATCACAGTGAGTGGGGTCCCAATGCCGTAAAGTGCGCCCCTGTAAGATCTGGGCAAATCGTTTTACAGTTGTATATCATGTAGAGACAGGGGACTGCTCTCAGAAACGTACTACTCTTGTCTTGTGCATACACAACAGAAATCACTCACACAAACCAAGGTTGCCGCCCCATCACTAGGCGACACCACCATAGGTCATACGTGCAAGCCACGTATAAACCATTGCTCGGTGGTGCACAATCGTTCTGTGATACACAGCCTTTCTGTGGTGCACAATTGTTCTGTGGTGCACATTGTTCTGTGGTGCACAATTGTGAGGGCTGATCTTCACTGTCAGCTCGACAGGCTTTGGAATAACCTAGGAGACACATCTCTGGGCGTGTCTGTGAGGGTGATTCCAGAGAGCTGTAGCTGAGGAGGGAGGACATACTCTGAATGGAAGCAGCACCACCCTATGAGTCAGAGCCCCAGACTGAATCCAAAGGAGGGAAGGAGTGTTGTTCTCTGACTGTTATAGACGTGAGGAGTCCCGTTTGCACACTCCCGCGGCCATGAACTCCGCCACAGCTTCCGTGCTGTGATAGACCGTGCCCTCTGAAACCCCAAGGCAAAATACACCTTTCTCCTCTTCTGTTGCTCTTGCCGGGTGTTTGGTCAGGGCAGTGAGAAAAGTAACGAACACTGTGACTTCAGAATAGGAGTTAGCGGTGGTTTTTGTCCCTTGTCACTGAATGGTTGGCTCTTAACTGTCAAGCAGCTATAGTGCAAGGGTTAAGCATGTCCGCCTCTGTTGTTTTGTAACCACTTAACCCCTGAGGTCTTTAGTGTTCTCACCTAGAAAATGGCCACATGTCCCTGACGGTTGCGTGAATGGAAAGAAACAATGCATATAAAAAGATTAATGTGATGCCTGCGCACAGAAAGCACACAACACACGATGTTGCTCTCATCATTATCCTTATGAATACTCATAGAAAAGCTGCTGACATTTGAGGCTCTGTCAGAGCAACAAGCAGCCTCTTTCCCATCCTTGCCACACACTCTCAAAGTCCTCAGGCCCCACGCTGAGTTCAGACCCACATGGTTCTTCTTTCTGAGTCCCAGGGTTGAGAAATAAAGAACTGTCCACGACAAACAAATTGTTTTTGTTTATGTTGTTTTGCGGATCTGGGGGGAGGAAGCTGCTGGGCCTTATGCATGCTAAACTGCGCTCTAACACTGAACTACATCCTCAGCCTCCCCACCCCCAAGCACATGGTTTTTGATCAAAGAGAAATTTTCAAATGCAAAATACTTTGCAGAACATATTGGTCTTTGTCCAGGGACTTCCTAAAAGTCGGAGGCCTTGCCTCTTCAAAGTTCTGGCCCTTGTCTGCCACCAGACTATTTCCCGGCAGGCACCCTGGCACCCCAGCCAGTCACTGACAAGCGGGCAGGGAAGGCCTGGCCAGGTATAAACGTGTCCAAGGCTGAGCCTTTAGTGTCTTTCCCACTTCACTGGCCTGCAGGGAAGGTGGAGCTGGCTTTGGACCGCAGCCAGGGTTCTCGAGAAGCCATGATTGTTCTCAGAACAGGAGCATGGGCTCTCCCACTACCGTGAACTTCTGCTGCCCCAGTGCTGGGTGGGGAGAAGCTTCCAGGGAAACTAGGTGTCAGTCTGTCGCATGCCTCCCAGTGTTATCCTGCTCCCATCCAGCAGAGGCAAGGTTTCATCTAAAGTCCTCCTTGTTGCCTGAGAAGGAAAACAATACAGAATAAAATGCCGAGCTACCGCTAGAAGCACCCAGGGAAGATGCCACTTGGATCCCGATGGGACCCGATAGCACTCAGTAGGTCCTCTGGTGCTTTGACAACACATAATAAGCAGTTTATCGGGCTCCTGGGAAAGCCGATGAGGGAGGTGTTTGTGATCCGTCCTAATTACCAGCTCATTTAATTCCCATACGTCAACCTGAAAAAGGTGTCCTTAGCTTTGCTTTATAGGTAAATTGAGGCTCAGACAGAGCTTGCTTCCAGGGAAGGAGAGTGACAGAGGTGGGATTACAACCACATCTGTCTGACTCCAAAGGCTCTTTCCCGTGGCATTTCTGGTCCTTCAGAACGGGGAAACAAAGGGCTTCAGGCCAGCAATCCTTCAGCTCCCAGACCTCATCCACTGCAGCAGGCATCGTGAGGGAGATTGAGACTGGAGCTTGGGATCCATGGCTCTCCCTGTTAAACAGGAAGACGGCTGGGGAGGGGCAGTGGGCTGATAACGGGAAGTGGACAAGCACCCCAACCAGCAGAGGACATGCCGTCAATGGGGTCATGCGTCCAGCACCACAAAGCTTGGGTAATCCTTGTGTCCTCTCCAAAGTCAGGAAGACCACAAAGAAAAGACAAAAGATCCAGAGCCACGGGGAGCAAGGAACAATCCCCATATCCCCAGCACCTATTTCCACATCACCACTGGCACTGGGGTCGTAGGATTGTGTTTAGATCTCACAAGTCCAAGAGGTGAGAGTCAGGATTCCCAATTAATAGGTGAGAGAGTCGAGGCTCAGATCAGGGGCTGACCACATAGTGGTAAGTGGTCAGGCTGTGAACAAGAGGGCCCAGTGACAGCCCATTTTCAAAATAAGCACCAGAGACAGGTAATACAAATAAGGAAAGCGGAGAGGGCTCAATGCATAGGCAGAAGGAGCAGAAAACTGAAGGATGCTAGGCTCCCATCTAGCCAGCATGCCCAGAGCTTTCCATTTAAGTAGAAGCCAAATGAGCCTATTTCTGAGTACAGAACCTGATTTTGAGAAGTTGAAGTTATTCTTTTTCAATATTCAAACACGCGGTTGACTAAGTGAAGTCTAAAGGACAGGCAGGGCCCACAGGTCTGTTGATTTTTTTTTTTTTTTGCCCCCTCTGTACTGGGATGTGGAAGAGAACATCTTCCCACAAGAGGCATCTGGCATGTGCTGGGCAGCAAACTCAAAGTGATGGTGAGGACATCAGAGGGGCTTCTGAGGCTGGGCTGGGAGACCATTAAGACTCCTGAGTTGGAGGCTGCGTTAGTCCATGAACTGGTACAGCAGAGGGAGGAGAGCCCTTTAACCAGAAGCTCTAAGCGAAGACACACAGCCAGGAGTCGGCCTCACCTCTATATTCCATGGCTGTCCAAAACTCTGTATGGCTCCTTTCTCTTGGGAATCTGAGATGGCTCTCCGGTAAATCTCAGGCTTGGCTGTTGCTTGCAACGGTTCCAGGAAAGGAAATGTCTCTATGCCTTGGGCCTGGTTCTAGACCAGTTCTACCTCTTAGCCTCGGATCCCCTCAAACTCGCATCCCAGAACTCCCATCTCACGTGTAATCTTAGCCACCCAACCCCATCCAAAAGGTGCTTGTGGGCCAATCGCTTTTTCTTCCACAGCCATTGTATGCAAGCCCCTGAATATGTAGTCCCCAAGTGTTCCTTCCACCTATCATGATCCATTTTCTGTCGCATGACAGAGTACCTGAGACTCAGCAGCTTATAAAGGACATTTATCGTGTTCACAGTTTCTCAAGCCTTGGAACTCCTAGATCAGGCCACGTCATCTGTTAAAGGCTTTCTCACAGCACAGTAGGGAGCCACTGAGAAAATGGCACTGACTCCTGGGGGAGTTAACCCCTTCTCTGGACCCAGGAGAAAGGCCTGGGTCCCTTCTGGATGAAAGAATGTCCCCAACAGTTCCGGTACTGCCACACTGAGTAATTCAAGCTGCATCCCAGGAGCTTTGGAGGAACTCCAATCTATAATATATTGCTCCTGTCTATAGAGACCTACACTGGGCATGCAGGCACCACCGTGGACAAGAGAACTGTAGCCCTTCTGAGACCAAACCATTGTCTAGTGGCATGGGCAGGGGGAGACTTGTGGATAAAATGCAGGTAGCTCTGGCCACCTGACCTCTCCTATGCCTATCTCCTTTGGCCTATGAGTACCTAATCTTATTAGCTCCATTTTCTTGAGGGGTGTCTCCTGCCATGGCAGGAGACATTGAGGGGAAAACCTAGGAACTGATGAAAAAGGGAGCCATAGTCTCTCTCTCTCTCTCTCTCTCTCTCTCTCTGTCTCTCTCTGTCTCTGTGTGTGCGTGTGTTTGTTCATATGTGTGTGTGTGCGTGTGTTTGTTCATGTGTGTGTGTGTGTGTGTGTGTGTGTGTGTGTGTGTGTGTGTTCACCAACTATATCCAAAGCTCCCTTACAGACCCACTTCTGAATTGGAAGCTGGCTTTGCCTTTGTGGTGACAGGCAACCCTGAACCTGCCAGGGCTCCCGTGTGGAGTACAAATACCCCCACCCCATCTCTTCAGAAAGAACAAGAGTGAACAACTTGCCCTAAGCATCTAGCCAGGTTCCCTTCCATCCAGGGAAGGCACATGGGGCCTAATCAGCAACCCCTTCCCTTCTGCAAACACCCCTGTGGACAGCTGCAGAACAGGCCCACAAGCTGTGTTAGTCCTTGAGTGAGCTGACACCCAGCTCCGCACCTAGGGGTTGGCCCAGGGCCCCTCGCCTCAGGCCAACTCCAGCCGGTCATCTGGGAAGGACTCTAGCCATCCACTGGAAGGGATCACTAAGGTAGGGTAGGATGATGACCTCACAGCCTGCAGGTCTCAGGGGAACCAGTTTCAACTGCTGTGACTGCACAGAGATATCCTAGCAGCTTGTCTTGTCTATATATCCTATTGGGCTTTTTATTTTTCCCTATGGGCTTTTTTATAAAAAAAAAACAATAGAATAGCATGATCTATTTGTGGAACATTCCCTGGTATGAAATCTCCACGAAGACATAAAAGTTGTTCTTCTATTCAGTTCCACAGTACAGATCTCTAGCTCCTAGCATGTGTTCAATAAACGATGGACAGAGAAGCTGAGGATAAGAAAAGGAGGGCAGGAGGGAGGAACTCTTTCGAGGGCGAGGTCAGGTTTGTCCCTCTGTGCTCAGGTTGCCTTTTTCCTCCAGATCTATCTCAGACTGGTGGCCTTTCAAAAAGAAGAAGGAGGAGGAGGAGGAGAAGGAGAAGGAAAAAGATGGCTGTAGCAGTCTATCACAGGGTCCACTTATAGCATCCAGCAGACAGTACAGCTATATGCTCTTGCTTACGCTCCC
The DNA here is from genome assembly GCA_004026605.1 of Ondatra zibethicus. Classification (NCBI taxonomy): domain Eukaryota; kingdom Metazoa; phylum Chordata; class Mammalia; order Rodentia; family Cricetidae; genus Ondatra; species Ondatra zibethicus. The sequence goes on along the minus strand of PVIU01005529.1, from coordinate 47,303 downwards.
AACTACTCTCTGTCATTACTGTGACTCGGGATCTCAGCCCTGGGGACCCAAGAGCCAAGGACTGGCAGGGGCACATCATGCTCGCCGTGCAGAGCTCAGCAGCAGCGGCTCTGACAGCTTCACACTCCGCGGCCTTCTCAAAGTTGTGGTAACCAAATAGTCCTTCCAGACATCCCTTAATAGTCCCTGGCGACCAACGTTGCTTCACTTTTGAACTTCTCTGTTAATTCCACACACTACGAAACTGGAGCAAATCAGTTAAAGTCAGGTGAGTTGCCCAGTGCTACCCACGTGGGAATTCCTCCCAAGTCGGCCTGGTTCTCCGGATTCTGCGAGGCCACCTTCCGGTAGCAGGGCAGGACTGCCCACAGAGCTCTAATGGAAAGCACCATGGACTCTCCCAGACCCTGCTGCATCTCAGTCTGAACAGCCCGAGAGGCCCTGGCATGCGAGAGAGCCTTCCCCAGCAGCGCCGTTGAGCATGAGGCCAGCAGCTTGGAAAACAGTTACTCATGCTCTGGCCAGGCCTGGAAACATCGCCAGTGATAAATCATATCTCTTAATTATCTGCGATCTTGAGGCCAGCCAAGATTTCCCTCTGGTGACAAATAGTTGCTACAAGACGCACACCCCAGTTCCCCCAGAGGAGAAGCAGTGCAGAGAGAGGTCTGAGCTGCTGAGCTGACTTCCTGTCAGCCCTCCTGTCCACCCACCCCGGGGTAGCTAGGTCTCTGCCTGGGTATACCTCTTTTTGCAATTCCCAGCTTTTTGTTTGGGTTTGGTGTTGTGCATTCGCAGAACAGTTTCCAAGTAGAGATACGCTCACTTATGCCAGTCAAGGAGAAAACAAAATGGTAAGGCACAGGGGCTTGGGTTCAAGTCAGCTTGGGCCTACAACAGGAAAAGAGTCTCCTCCCCCTGCCGCCGCCCCCCCCCCCTCCCCGGGCCTCTCTTCATTATAAAGGTAGCTCTAGGATTTCTCAGCTTCCACACCTCCTAGCCTTTTAGGGGCTCTCTCGAGTCCTGCTTCCTCCCAGAAGCCACAGTAATGCTGAAGCTACAGACAAGCTTTTAAACACGGCCACATACATTATTGCCCTTTGCAATGTATGTTTTCCTCAGCCCCGCCCCCACCAGAAAACTCCTATTCAGGATCTAAAATCTAATGCAAACGCCCCCAGTCCCAACCCAGGTCAAGTTCATGACCCTTTCCTCCCATCCCTCTGCAGCTTGCACAGACACCAGTTTAACCTGACGTCCACTGGCTGGCAGAGGCTCGCTGTCTACAGCCTCTCGGGGACAGCTGAGTTAGCAAGAACAACAAGGTGAGATTACCATCACAGATGTGGGAGAGATCCAAATCATTTCCTCACACGGCCTTCCTTCTCATGTGGTTAAGTTTCCCCGATCCAGCCATGTGTAGCCTACTTGGGTGCTCCTCTCAGAAGAGCCCGCAAAGAGCTGTCTGGAACTCAGAGACCGGAGTCACACACCGTTCATGGCCGTCACTTCCTAGGAGAACAATCAAATTCCCAGTACATTTGGGTGCCTCTGACACGGAGCTAGGCTCGTGGAAGACACTTAGCCATTGTCAGTCCCTTTTTTCTTGGTGTCAAAACGTTGAGGGATCTGGTGTCTACTTCTGTGGTTGCTTAAACCCGCAGCTGCCCTGAGACCTTTCACAAGACTAGCCAGGGCTCAGATGTACCTACAGCTGCCCAAGTCATGGCGAGAGAGAGGACTGAGCAGGGTTTGTTTGTTTGTTTTTGAAAAGTCTGCCTACCTTGTGTACTGAGGAGACTATTCAGGGAATAAACTGCTTGCCCTGGTGGGGAACACTTGTAATTCCAATACTGGGAAAGCAGAGACACACAGGTCACTTGGGCTTGCTGGCCAGCCAGTCTAGCCTAACTGGTGAACCGCTGGTCCAAGGAAGAAACCTTGTCTCAAAAAACAAAGCGAATAGTGTCCGTGGAATGACACCAAGGTCAACTAACCTCTGCCCTTCACATTCACACACACACACACACACACACACACACACACACACCTTGCATACCCCAAGCTGGCTTTCTGCCCTTCAAAAATGTCCTGAATATGGTACCTTCCACCAGTCAGCCCCCATGTCTCCTTGAACTTGCCTGGCTAGTCAGAACAGGCACAGCTGATTCTTCCATTGTCTCCTCTGATGTCAGACATGTGGGGGTAGCACAGAAAGGTGCCCCTATTCTTATATGCCCACAGCACCCCGAATTTATGAATCACACAATCAGTGTAGGCTGAGCAATCATTTGGAAGTGGTTCCAGGACATCCTAGCATCAACAGCCTGGGGTCTTTTCACTGATGGGCTGAGACAAGGCAAAGGAATGAAAGTGCTTCAGTAGCTTGGGATAGGCAGTGGGTAGGATCTGACCAAGTGGTTGGTGGTGATCCTTTAGATGACTTCAGCCAGAGGAAGTCATCTGCAGCCTGGTCTGTAGAGCTCAGCATGTGGGTTATTCAAGAAATAAAGGGGGAGAATCATCAAGTTGAGTGTCCTGGCTCATATGGCCAGGGGTAGTGGCCATTAGCTGCAACAAAGAATAGATCAGGAAGGAGCACTTGCTGGAACCAGGAGGTGGGGAGGGGAGTGGGGAGCACTACACAGCTATGGAATTTTGGAGGGGAGGCACTGGATGACTCCCATGTGAATGTGAATTGTGGGCCTAAAGTTCAGGGCCAATGTGGAGGCCAGAAATCCAGCAAGAGACTGCTAGCTCTAATAAAAAGAATACACCTGCCCAGAGAGAGTGTGGAGAGAGAACAGAGGGGCGTGTGCCCCTGGGAAGGGGAGGGGAGAAGGGCAGTTGTGCAGAGTATATGAGGCACTAACAGGGATGAAAAGGGGGACAGAGTTGTGGCTGGGTCCTTCTGAGGCTGTGAGAAGCACCTAGTGCAGCCCCTGGTACACAGTGTCCTGACTATAGAACTCCCCTCCCCAGGAGAGGCTACATTCCCAGATCCCCAGGGTCTGCCTAGAACTGCAGAGAGAGCCCCATCCTGACATACTGTGATTTCCATGAATATATTTATTATTGGGAACAGATAATAGACAGATAAACATATGACAAAGTTTAGCTTACAAAGTAGTCATAGTAAGAGACTAACAACAAGAAGTAATAAAATGAACAAATATAGCAGTATATATAATGGAAGTTACATAAAACTGATGAACAATTTACTTCCAGAATTTTCCATTTAATATTTTTTCAACCATAACTGGCCACAGGTAATTGAAACTGCACAAACTGTGACTACTACACTGATACTGGCAATTTTCTTTTCTTTCCTTTAACTTTTTTTTTAACTTGAACCTAGGCCCCATACATGCTAGGCAGGTGTTCTACCACTGAGCTATGTCCCCAGGTTCCCACCCTTTTGGGGGCAGAATCTTGCTATAAAGCCTAGGCTGGCCTTGAACCCTCAGTGCTCCTGCTGCGGCCCTCCAGGTGCTGAGATTGCAGGTGTGTGCCACCAAACCTAACTCCACAGTTGACAGGTTGTCACCTAGCTAGCAATCACACTGACAGTAAGGGAGTTGCAGAACTCACCCTGGGATGCATGTCACCTTCTCTAGGTAGCCTATTGCTGGCCTCCTCATTTCCAAGATGAGGGAGTTGAGCACAGAAAGGCCAGTTATAGTGAGTCATACCCCCTAGCTCATGGATGGAGACACAGAGTCCCTTCCACATAGATGGCACTTGAGTACCAAGTCAGGTGGTCAGTGGCAGGCCCTCCACTGCTGCACCTCCCTGCTGTATCCCTGCTGCTGCTGCTGCCTCTGCAGATGCCATTGGCCTTCTTGGGGTGTCCACAGTGCTGCATTCCTCTGGTCCAGTGCAGCTTGACTTCAAGTCGAGTCAAAAGGCTCCTGGCAGCCAAGCTATGATTGCAAAATGCCTTCTGATGATGTAACTGTAAGTGAATCTGAAACATACGGACTGAATTTCTCTTGAACTGCACACCAAAATTCTCATTCGATTAAAAATTTGGAGAGTCCGTGTTGAAATATCATAAGGGGAAAAAAAAGGAAGAATAAAAACAAAGCGGTAATTATGTGGAGGTCAAAGGAGCAAGAAAAGAGAGCAGCTGCTATAGAAAGAAGACTTTCAGCACCACCCAAGTCCAAGGCTAGTGAGAGCTTTTACAAGGGGCTGTGAACTCCTTCCACGTTTCATTGGGGGCACAGTCCTGCTAGGATTGACAGGCATCTCTGAGTATTCCAAACCGCTGAAAAGTGGGTGCTAAGTAAAGAGAAAGCCTATTCATACAGTGTTTCCTGTAGCTATAAGCCAAGTATACATTAGAACTCATGCTTTCTCTATTAGAAGTATAAATCTATATTCTAATTACAAATATAGTGATAGAGAGAGCCATTTAGGTGATATAAATACAAAGACATCTCTACTCCCTTGGAAAAGGAGTGTGTGTGTGTGTGTGTGTGTGTGTGTGTGTGTGTGTAGTATGTGTAATTCAAATGATACAACCGTAAGTTATATTCATTGTTATAGAGACAATAGAATTTGCATATTCTACATACTCATATTCCAAAACTGATTGTATTACTTTTTTATTTTTTGAGATAGTATCTCAAAAATTCACTTTGGCTGGCCTCAAATTCGCTTTGTAGCCAAGGATAACTCTGAACTTGTCATCCTCCTGCCTCTGCCTCCTGAGCCCTGGGACACCTGGCATGTGCTCCCATACCCACTTTATGTGCTTCTGGGGATCAAGCCTAGGTCTTTGTGCACCCAGCATAAACACTCTACCAACAGAACTCACACCAGCTCACGATCTGTTAATACACGTGAAATAAAGACTTTTAATATATGTGTTCTAAAACAAAACACAAAAGGAATGGACATCTACGGAAGAGCGGTGGGCGCTGAATAAAGCTGACCTAGCTCCAGGCTTAAGCCCCACTCCTAGGGAGAGGCTGAGGGCAGCTATCCAGATGTGATGGCGCTGTCCATCAGACACACAGCAGCGTGAGAAGTGACTGCTCTCAGCAGGTCTCAGCTGAATACACGGAGGTCTTCAGTCACCATGACAAGCACACATGTCCCCAGCATCCTCCCAGCAGACACCTATGACCAAATCTTCTCATAGTACACAGTGCCTACACCTTTGTGTCCCCCAGACTTCCAGTGGGGACGAAGAGTGACCCTTCAACCAAATGAAAACAAAGGTCTCTTTTGCCAGAGAAATGCCATCATCTCAGTAGCTCTGGCAAGTAATCCCAGCATGTGAGAGGTGGGGATAGGAGCTCAGAATCATTCTGACACATGATGAAGTTCATGGGTAGCCTGGGCTATGAGAACCTGTCAATCAAAACATAAAAAAGGAAAAAGATAGCCTTACTGTGATCAAATGATGAAGGGCCCAGAGTCACAGCAGGCTGGGTGGTGGTAACAGCAGTGGCTTTATTTTGTGCTTTCCTCCTTCCTCCCCAGTACATTCTACAGTCCTGATCTGTTTCCTTTTTTCTTTTCTCTCCCAACCTTTTGGTGCTGTTAGGAAATAGTTTTGGGAAACACTTGCTCAAAACACAACAGGAGAAAATGGGTGAGCAGCCAGGGCTTTGAGAAGAAGCATTTGGCAGCTCTGAAACCGGTGACCACACTGGTACAGCCTGCATCGGTCAGAGCTAAAGATGTCAGAGCCGTGAGTTCAGAAACACACACAGCTACAGCCTCCATCCCAGTGTCCCCCCCCCCCATCCAACCCGGCCACCGGCCAACGCCTGGCCTGTGTGCAAACGTCATTCAGCGGCCGCCTTTTTCTCTGAGTGCAGGTGGGGTGACTTTCAGGAAAGACACCATTCAGTTGTTAATAACTGGAAATCCCTGACTAGCTCTACAGACACTGGACTCTCCCCTGCATGCCACCAATGGCTGTCTCTTATAGGTAAGCCCTGCCAACAAATGGGAAGGAGAATCCTTGCCAAGCCTCCACGGGCATGGCTGTTGGTTGACTCTGCCAGGAATCTGCCAGGCGTTCTGGCTCAAGGCAAGAGTTAACCCTTGAGAAGGTTCAGGCAGGCAAATCCACTGCCAGGGACAAGCACTCTGACTCAGGAGTTAGATGGCATCAACTCAAACCTCAGCCTTAAAGCACATGCAGTAGGGGCCTTGGGCAAGTGTTGAACTTCAGCCATGCTTACCCACCTGAAAGGTGGACATGATAATAATTGTAATCATATTATAAGTACAGCGTCAAGACGAGGTGTGCTAAACTAGACACCGAGTGTAGTGTTTAACGCACAGCGAATTCTCAAATCCAGCTCACTACATTAAAGAAAGCAGAGGCATTCCATTTTTCCTAAGTTGATACTGCAGCAATTTACTAACCACACCTACACACTCACACACACACACACACACCTTTTCTGTTAAAAACAATTCAAACATTTGTTCACTTTAGATGCTCTACCCTAGACCACCCAATACTCATTGTCATCGCTTACTCCTTCATGGACTCAGTCTTAACCGCCAGCTAGCATTTGAGTTGCAGCTTGAATAAGATGCAGATCCTATGCAAATGGGTTCCTTGCATCAGTCAGGAGAAAACAGAGAGTGAATGAGGGCAGAAGGCCTAGGTACCCACTTTCTTCCTTGGTAGTTCCTCATCAGCCAATGGGGGGTGGGTTGCTTCTGATTCCCAGACTCTGGCAGGCTTCATGGAGGAAATGGTCTTTACTGAGGATAAGCTTCAAGACAGATGAACAAATGACAACTGGGTTATCAGTCAAAGGATTATCAACTTTCTGGGACAAAGTAATGTTGCCCCGGAGACTGCTCCCTGGACAACACTATCTTTCTAGACCCAAACAGAAGTCCACAATTCAACCTGAAGCACCTCGCTACTCCATCTTCATCATGGAGAAGCATAGCGCTGAGATCTGAGCTAGCACTCCCGATGCCAGAGTTTGTTTGGCTATAGGTTAGCTTGTCCAATGTCACAGTGACAAACCTTGAGGTGATAAAAGAAAAGGAAAATTCAGAGCCTCACGGAAACAGACCGGCATGAGGAAAGCCACACACAAATGGCCCAGAGAGAGCAGCCCCTTGCCCTGGTTTTGGAAACCACCCCCTAGCCTTTCAGCAAAAAGGGGGACTCAAAAAGAGGGGACCCAAAACAGAGACGGAAAGGTGGATTTGAGTCCCATAATCCAGGTGTTAATCTAAATCCTTTACCTACAGTCTCAGAAGATGGATATATTCTCTTCATTGTCCAACCAGGGAAGCTGGGGCTCAGAGAAGGCAAGCAACTTGCCCAAGGACACAGAGCTAGTAAAGCTATTCCGATTCAAGAACAGGAGCCAGGCAGAAAAGCACCTGCTCGTAACCTCAGCATGTGGAGATGGAGACAGCAAGATTGCCAAAAGTTCGAGACCAGCCGAGTCTGCAAAGCAAGTTCCAGGCCAGCTAGGGCTCCACGGAGAGACTAGAGCCAAGGATGAGAGCTGAACTGAGGTTTGCAGTTGTGCAAAGCTGTGTTCTTGCCTTTGGAACCACGCTGTCTCTCTCGCATGCTATGATGCAATCACTCAATGCCCTCCCGACCACACATCTGAAGTTCAGATGAAATCAGAAATATTTTATGTCACTCTCAGTTGGCAACTGCCCACAGCACTTCAAAGTCAGTGGGGCTCCCGAGGTGAAAAGCTCATCCATGGATTTCCTAAAAACACCATGCTTCCTGGAATACTGCCTCGCTTAGCCAACAGCTCTGAGTGATACTCAGCCACGGACAGAGCTCTCCTCAAGTGGAAGGCTCCAAGAATCGTTTGGTTGTAGTCTCCCCAGCAGCTGACACCAGCAGATGCTGTGAATGAGAGGTTGTCAAAGGCCCACAACTGTTCTAGTTCGCTTTCAATTATTGTGATAAAGACCACAACCAAAGCAAATCGGTGAAGAAAGAGTTTATCTTATACTTCCATGTCAGGCAGAGAACCTGGACCCCGGGACCAAAGGGAAATGCTGCTTACCAGATTGTTTTCTGTGAGCTTTCTTGTACATACAGCACAGGCCTCCTAGAGATGGCACCACTCACAATGGACTCAACCCTTCCACATCAATCAACAATTGAGGTAATTCCTGAAACAGAAAGACCCTGATTCTGCTATTGGGAAGGTGAACTCAGGCCTGGCTTCTCATAACAGATTGGGTCACCTTGGGCCTCAGGTGTGCCTACTTTATGTCGACATATGGAATGGGGACAGCACCAATGTTCTCTACAGAGTTGTAGTCACAGTTAAAAAGATATTGACGCTAAGCACCCGGTGTGGCACCTGGCACCTCATAAATGCCAGGTCATTATAAATCACACCCTGACATAGCAGTGGATAGTCAACGCTTCCATCAAAAAAGTACTTGGAAGCAATTCTGAGCCAAACAGACTGTGTTGGTTTGAATGAGATTTGACTCCCATGGACTCAGGAATCTGAACCATTGGTCCCCAGTTGGCAGTACTCTGTGGGTGTAGCATGAGGGCCTGGTTGGTTTCTGTCCTCCCACCAGGTCCCACAGTCATTAGGTCCCAAAGAAAATCACACAGAGAGTCTACATTAGGTTATAAACTGATTGGCCTATTAGCTCAGGCTTCGTATTAGCTCTTATAACTTATATAGCCCATTATTCTTATCTATGTTAGCCACATGGCTCAGTACCTTTCTCAGTGGTGCAGGTCACATCCTGCTTCTTTGATGGTCTGTGCAGGAATGCTGAGAGAGCTTCCTGCTTCCCAGAATTCTCCTATTCTCCTTGCTCTGCCTCTACTTCCTGTCTGGTTGTCCCACCTATACATCCTGGCTAATGGCCAATCAGCATTTATTTAAATCATGATTGACAGAATACAGACAATTCTCCCGCACCATGTGGGGAGTTGGGGCACCATTGCTGAAGGAAGTGTACCACTGAGGGGTGGAGTTTGAGAGGTGATAGACTTTCTCCACCCCCAGTTCAGGCTCCGTTCCAAGCTCAGAGATGAGGGTGCTGTCATCTCTCAGCCTCCTGCTTCACTGCCAGGCTTGGCTGCTGCTGTGCCTCCTACCATCTGAACCCATGAACCCAGATAAACTCTTTCCTCTATAAGATGCCCAGCCACGGTATTTAGCACAACAATAGAAAAGTGCCTCCATGACTACGGTTGGATACAGTTTGGTCCCTCTGGCCCTGGCTTGTCCTATCCATACAGCCCCTTGGGAGATTGCAGCTGTGCCTTCACTCACAGATACTTCCAGCCTTCTGTGGGAACCAAGTAGCTGCCCTCATGGAATCCCACCTTACACTTCCTCAGGACGCTTCAGAGGCAGGCTGTGGGTCCTCTTGTTCAAGAATCTCTGTCATCCCATTCTCCCTATTACCTGGACCAATATTTCTTGAGACTCCTTCCATGTCAAAGACACATTGCATACAGTCCTACATCCACCAAATGGGTCTTATCTAGCAACACTGACTGCACCAGGGTTCAAAGCATAAGTTGAATTCATAGAGTAACTTGGTTTGTATGTGTGTGTGCATGTATGGAATTCAGAGGAAAATGTCGGATATCTTCATTGATCACCCTTTATCATATATAGGGGATGGAACATCTCTCACTGAAGGTCACCAATTAGCTAAACCAGCTTAAGAGCAAGAGCCCAGGGTTCTCCCGACACCACCGTCCCAGTTCTGAGATTATGGACAAACAGTCTACTACATTCAACGTTCTGACATGGGATCTAAGATTAGGTCTTTGTATCTGCACAGCAACCACACTACCCTTTCCCCAGCCAGAACTGAGAAATTCTTTAGTCAGGGGAATCTCACGCAGAGGTCCAGAATCTTCCTTCCTTTCGGAGAACGAAGCTCTGGTGTAACCGGATGTAGAGCTGATGGCTGTCATCCCGTTCCTTGCAGCTAGAACTCAACCATCAACCAACATTACACTTATTTTTTTCTGGTTATTTGTTTGGCTTTGTTTTCTGTAGTTTTTCTTGCTTGAACCCGTCAAGACATCGTTTTCTCATCACTCCCCCAAGCCACAATCCTCCAGGCATGAGTCTCCTCAGGTGAGAGACCCAGAACCATAGAATTCAGGAAATGAAAGACAAAGGGGAAAAGGACATCCTGGGAGACTCACGCAAAGGAATGTCCTAAGTTATTATGACTCTCAGAAGCATTAACCAGAATCAAGGGGCAGGCACAGTCAAAGCCCACGCCCTGAAGAGTGAGAGACAGAAAATGGGACACTAATAACCCACCAATGCAGTTGTTGGTTTTTTTTTTTTTAACTAGTTGACCCTTTGCTCTTTGGGAATCCACCATCCAGCTCCCAAATAAATACACACGGAAGCTTATTGTTACTTATAAATGCCTAGCCATAGCTTGGCTTGTTTCTTGCCAGCTTTTCTTAACTTACGCTATCTGCCTTTAATCCCAGCATGCAAAAGACAGAGGCATATCTCTGTGAGTTCAAGGCTAGCCTGGCCTACAGAGTGAGTTTCAGGACAGGTTCCAAAGCTACAGAGAAATCCTGTCTCAAAAATAAAAAATAAAATACAATTTAAAAAAAACCTAAAAAATAAAAACATTAAAATTTTTAAAAAGTAAACTATCCCTCTTCGTGCTTCTGTATATCTTACTTTCACCGCTGCTTTATGGCTGGCTGCGTGGCTGGGTGACAGACCCCTAATGTCCTCCTATCCTTGTTCTCTTGCTCCTCCTCCTCGATCTCCTTCTATTTATTCTCTCTGCCCTGCCATCCCCCCCCCTTCCTTTCTCCTGCCTTGCTACTGGCCATTTAGCGCTTTGTTAGGCCAATCAGGTGTTTTAGAGAGGCAGAGTAGCACAGCTTCACAGAGTTAAGCAAATGCAACCTAAAAGAATGCAACACACCTTTGCATCATTAAAAACAAATGTTCCACAGCATAAACAAATGTAGCACATCTTAAAATAATATTCCACAGCACACCAGCCTGCCTAATGATGAAGTTTTGATCTTCCCAGGATGTTCCAGAAGCCACTAACCACACTGAGACCAGTACTGCACTGAGATCACAGGGGATTAGCTACAGGGCCTCAGTGACCTTCAAGTGCTAGGTTAGGGTATGGCGCCAAGTCAACAGAGATGACCCCACTTAACTAGACAAGAACCCATAGTGACTAGCAGGGAGAGCCTGTGCCATGGGTAGATAGTTTGAGGTTTCAGGAGTCAAAGATAGGTTGTCCACAGTCTCAAAGCCTGAGAGACACAGAAGACTTAGGCAAGACGTTCGTTTTGTTACTCAGACTGCCATTTCCATAAGTGAAAGAGCCCATGCTTCCAGTGGGCCCGGAATCCCAGACACTCTGACCAGGCCGACAGAGGCTAGGGATCCTCGGCCATCATGCAGAGGAGATCAAGGGGTGATCCCGGGACCCAATATCCAGTGAGGTTTAAACCTGAAGCTAGAGGCCTGGAGGTCCTCACCTTGCCACCTACCTGTGTGCTGTGGGAAAAGTTATTTAACTTCCCTCTGTCTCTGTTTTCTTTTTACAACTTCCCTATCTGTGATATGAGGCTAGCCACCACACCACCTTGCCAGAGTGTTGGCAAAGCATGAGGCACTATATCTAGCAGAGGACCTGTTAGGTTTGTGACATGTGGCACTATGTCAAGCTAGGCCACCTTTGCACTCAGTCCTGTTAATCCTCCCAATTATAGTATACTCCACAGGGGCCAAGCCTAGGTTCTTAGTGAGCCTGAGAGAGAGATTCCCCTCTTATAGTAGCTGGGACTCTCTTCTGACAACTCCCCCAATTCTAGTGCATGCTCATGAGGTACCCGGTCTTGTGGACAGATCCAAGATAGGACCTCATTACTTATTTGCACAACATATGGTTCTGCCGATTCCTTTCCCACTTGTGCAGCCCGGATCTGACTCAGGGCACAGATACAGAGTGTGTTTGGCTGTCTTCAAACATGAGCAGCTGGAGGCACAGTAGGAGACATTGGTGACAGTGAGGGGAAGGGGCAGGGTATCCCGGGGAAGACTGACACATGACATCCTCAAGTCATGCAGCACTAAAAGCCCACTGGGGAGAGCTCAAAGCTGGTGGAAGTGATAAGGGCAGCAGCATCTGAAAGACTGTGGGGACAAAGGACACTTTGCAGGGTAGGCAATAAAACCCTAGAGACCTAGGCAAGATACAGGGACCCAGTAACGACAGAGACACCCCCCCACCATCTAACCATCTTCCACTGAGCCACAGTGGTTTAAATTACAGAACATGGTTTTGGATACATAGTTCATGTGCTAGCTGTGTGACCTTGAGCAGACAATCCCTGGCCTTATAGGGCTGTCAGCCAATTAATCTAAATTAAACTCTTGGCAGCAGAGAGTGAGTTAAACATAAACTATGACAGTTGTTACTCTCTGGAGAGTGCATACGAACTTGGACATGAACTCGCCTTCTGGATTCCCGACCTCAGCCAGCAGAACTCCCTGCCTCAATTTCCCTACCTTCTGATGGCTTCTCCACCCTGTACCTGATCCCAGGACTTCTCTGCCTATTGTCTTCCAGTGTTTCTAGAAGATGCTAGGTCTTGGAGCCTTGGCGCTCTCACGAAGGGAACAGTAGATTTCCCAAGCTCATCCTTCCAAACTACTCCCCAGTCCTTTGACTCCTCCAAACTGTCCAAAAGGTTCTTAGCAGAAGCTAGAATTAATCCGGCAACTGCTAACCCAGAGCACACCTCGGCCAAAGATGCCTCTCGCAGGCTTAGTCCTTTGCAGTTGGTTTTCACTCTAGAATCTTCCAGACAGTGATGCCCTGAAGCTTTGGACCGCCAACAGCAGCATGACACCCAGCAAACAACCAATTATTCTGGAATGTCAGTTGAATGAATGAATGAATAAATGATTTCTTGTTTGTCTTCCCTCTAAACTCAGCCGCATTTATGACTCTCCAAGGACTCTGACTGGTCCTGCAGTCAGGGCACAGGGCTGGGATCTCTAAGGCCTGTTCTGAGCTGGTTCTGGTAATTAGAGTGAATTTCCATTATTTGTGTCCATTAAAACTGAGCTATAAGAGAGAGGACTTCCAAAAAGTCTACATGTGACACTGTGGCCTTCTTTCCTTTGTAGTTAGAAAGCAGGATGGGTTGTTTACTAAGAAGTCAGAGATAGCTTTAAAGTTCTGAAGAGTTCCTTGTCCCCAAGGGCTCCGTCCCCACCCCCACCTTGCAACCCCACTCCCACATGCAGTGTGGCCTCTACTGCCTTCAGTCTGGGACTCAGCGCCACAGCTGCAAACCTTTCGTGGTCTCTCTGAACAGCTGTTTTACCATCCCAGAGGGACAGCAAAGTCAAGGCTTTGTTCTTGGTGTTTCACAGATGAGAGTTTTGTAGTCCAGGCTGATAGATCATCCCATCTCTAGCGTGGAGTGGAGGTCTGTGTGCAAACACAGGTGATAAAGCCAAAGCAGAAGCCCTTGCCATATGCTGGCCATGCTGGGCATATAATCTTACATAGAAAAAGCAAACAGAGACACCACCAGCTCTTGGAAGCACTTGCCTAGAACCTTACCAATAGTAAAAAACAGATAAGCATATGAACCCATGCCTGGCCATCCCAGTCCGGCCCTCTGCTTCTTTCTTTGCAGCCTCTAGGGAATTTGGTGAGCTCTGGATGTGAAGATTTTGGTGGTTTGAGATAATTTTCTTTATTTCTTTTTCTCCTTTTCTAGTTTGTGAGACAGGGCCTTGCTATATAGTCTAGGCCATTCTGGAACTCACAAGTCCCCTTTTTTGAACTTCAAAAATCTAGTAAGCATCCCACACCATTCTCAAAATGTCCCAAAGACACTGAACTACATATAAAACCTTATTTTATAGATGAAAAACCTCACCAGTCAGGACATAGCCTTAGGAGAAGGCCTTGAGCAAACTGGAGGGTGAGGATATCCAGGATGCTGAGGGAAGAAAAGGCTCATGGGTAGAAAGACATTGTCTTCTTTTCTCTCTAGCTCTTTTTATCTGTCCACAGTACTGGAGTCTAGCTTGCAGCCTAAAGAAAGTGGGGAAAAGCCTTCTGATTGCTAGCTTCGCACACATTGATAGCTCTCACGGCTTACCAAGAGCACACAGCCTACTCTCCCATCGTTCCAGACAGGGAAACTGGCTGAGAAGATAAATGAGAGACCACACAGGAAGCAAAACCTGAGGCATCAGAATGGGGGCCACCCATGCTCACCATCCCAGGCATAGACTTAAAACTCCCTAGCAGAGACCCCACCTGCTGCTTGGGGACAGGGCCCCGGCCCTTTTGCTTTATCGGGGTATATGGGCCTGCTTCCCTGAAGCAGGCAAGGTGTATGTTTTCCTTCATGGACAACTGTATTATACTCTTTGAATTGTATGGAATTTTGCAGAGCCATGCTATGTGAAGCTTTCTCTACCTCAAGGGAGAATGAAGACGTAAATGCTCAAAGAGTTTACTGGCAAAGGAGAACTTCAAAGTCCCAATCCAGCCCAGCCAGTTTTTACTTTAAAGGCATTTAAGACTCAAGACTCAGCCCTCTCCCTTCGCCATAAGGATTATGTCCTGGTGGCCTTTATGAGTTGTCCCTCCCTGGCCCTTGAGCCTCCTCTCCCTCCATTGTGTCACATGACCACCGCAGTCCCATCAGGCACAAGACATTGTTGAGAGGCACTGTGCTATGGCCTGGGTCTGAAATGGTTCCCAAAGACCCACATTTTAAAACTTCAGCCCCTGGCTTGAGCCGCTACTCGCTACTCGGAATGCTGTGGAGCTTTTGGGAGGCGGGGCTTAGCTGGTGGAAGTGAGTTGTTAGGGGTAGACCTTTGAAAGTTATGACTGCCTCTGGCTCTCTTCTGGCTTCTGCTTCTTACTCTGTGTTCAACAAGCCACCAGCACAACCTCACACGCCCTGGACAGAGCCATGCCTTTGCTGCCATGACAAACTGAAGTCCCTCTGAAGTCAGGAGGCAAATAAGTCTGTGCTTTTGTCACAGAAGCACAGAAGGCTCTGCTATGCTCTCTGTTCCCATCACCAGAAGTCATGGCCTTCTTACCTGGTGTAGATGTCTGTCTCAAGAGGGTGAAGAGAGTCTCATCTGGTGACACCATACCTAACACATCACGCTGCTGTCACATTGTAGCCTAAGCCACAGAATCATTCTTAGTTCCGTTGTGTTCTCTCTCTCTCTCTCTCTCTCTCTCTCTCTCTCTCTCTCTCTCTCTCCTCACACACACACACACACACACACACACACACACACACACACACACACACACCACAGCATGTCACTGGCATTGTTAACCATATACCTATGTCCTCAAGGACAGGGATGGGGACCACCTATACTCCAGCACCCTCCTATCTTCACGGCTTCTAGCACTGGACTCCACGTAGAAAGACTGCTAGACAGCTGGAAGGAAGCCTTGTCATTGTCTTATGGATAGACAGAGAACAAGAGCTATTTTCTTCTGTTTACTACCCTGTTTAAGAACCTCTCTGTGAGCCGGGTCGTGGTGGTGCACGCCTTTAATTCCAGCACTCAGGAGGCAGAGACAGGCAGATCTCTGTGAGTTTGAGGCCAACCTGGTCTACAAGAGCTAGTTCCAGGACAGGCTTCAAAGCTACAGAGAAACCCTGTCTCGAAAAACCAAAAAAAAAAAAAAAAAAAAAAGAACCTCTCTGTACCATGTCTTATAACTGTATGATTCCATAATTATCTCAAAATTTTGATCAGTATCTAGTCTTTGATTGATTTTTGTTTATGCTTTTGAAACAGGGTTTCACACTACAGCCCAGGATAGCCAGGATTTGATTATGTAACCTAGGCTATCTTTGGGCTCAAAGTAATCTTCTTGCTTCTTGCCTCTTGCCTCTTCCTCCCAGTTGCTGGGATTATAGGTGTAAGCCATAGTACTGGCTTCTAGTGTTTGCTTTAATATTGATTGAAATCTAATTAATAAAAGCATCCATGCATTAGGGCATTGCTGTGCTATAGAATCCTGACATGTTTCTGCTGCAGGGATGAGAGACTCCTGCACTCAGAGTCATGAAATGACTTCTGATCTCCAGCAGAACATGAAGACGCTCAACCCTGGTTGCTGGGATTCAATGCATCCTCATTTGATACAAAAAAGCTGCCAAGTGCTGCCAGCTTGAGTCAGGCTTGCATTCTTCAGTTTCCATGTTACTCATTGTGACACTGGTATCCGAGGAAACCACTCTACCCTATGCAAGGGCAATTCATAGAGGCTAGTGAGTTCCTACTCCAAGCCTATCTTCTCCTTTCCCTGTTTCTTCCCCAGGGCACGTTACAGAGATTCCAGAATGCTCTGTGGCGAATGTCCAAAGGCTACCTAAACACTGTCACTTGACCTATTGGACAAGTACTGCAGGTTTAGGGAAAAATAAGCTATATTTCTCTGACTTAAGGCTGGCGCAGGATCATAAAGGGGAAGATGGATCAGATTATCCAAAACTGGTTATGTATACATTTGTGAGATGTTGTGGGAAGGGGAAAGGGAAGGAGACCCTAACTGTGACTAAAGATGCTCAGAAAGAGTGACCCCGGAGATGCTGGGAGCTGGGGCTGGAGGATAGATCCGGACTAAACAAGGAGGTGATACCAGGAAAGAGAGCAAAGGCCTGAGTCGGTGTGGCTGCAACTGGCACCATGAGGATGATGGTTCGATGGGGTGTAAGCTATAAAAAGGTCAGGCAAGGCCCAGAGTGTCCAGGATCAGTGAGTCTATTTGGTAAGCTTGGATTTCCAACTTGAGAGTTTGTGAGGGATGAACTAATAGTGTGGCTTTTGAAACCTTGGCTCTTGGAAGGCTGATGAGGGAGTATTGCCTTGGTTTAAGGCTAGCTTGATCTAGTGAGTACCAGTCATAGCAAGACCCTATCTCAAAATGTTATATAATAATAATAATAATAATAATAATAATAATAATAATAATAAATAATGAATAGCATATTTAAATATTTTAAAAAAACTGAACTCGGGTTACATGAAGCTGAATCAGTCAACAGGATCCCATAAACAACTGTATTTTATCTAAGTGCTGATAAAATACTAAGGGCCACATGACTTCCCATCAATTCCAAGTGGTACTGGGAAAGTGTTTCATAACACAATTGCTCTTCTAGATTGCAAGGACATAGGAAGGTAGGAGCCACGGTTGGATCATTATGGCTCCTTGACTATAAATTCTCTGGAGAGCAACAGGGTGACTCATAGTGAAAACATGAGATTGCCATGCTGCTTGTCCTCAGATTGCCATGACCGCCAAGAAAACCATATCCTTGTGGCATCTGGCCAGTGGATCCTGGCATCTGTTCAGCAGACGCTCCTCCCTCACACTGGACGCAATTGGCCTCTTTACTTCCTCAATCTCCCCTTCCCGTGAAAAGACTATAGCATGCTTTCATACCTGTCTACCACTTCTCAACTCAGCCTCAGTTTCCTCCTCTGTCCAACCGAAATCATCACCGCTTTTCCCTCCTAGAGTCGGCAAACAGCTCAATGCATGGGAAGTACCTGCATAGAGGAGATCCTAAGAGAGACAGGTGTTACTCCTGCTGAGGACCAGATCCTGTTTCACCCAGGTTTTGTAAAGGGTGGAGAGCGAGGAGCTGAGGGCCTCACAGAACCAAGCTTTCTCCCAGCTGTGTAGCCCCGCATCCCTTCAGAACTGGCAAGTGGCTTAGCCAACAAGGAGTTGGCAAGCGGCTGGGCTTCACAACACGGGCACATGACTTCCTCTGACTGCTTTGGCCCAGGGTGGAGATAACTGGTCATTCCTTGGATGACACTTTCACCTTTTGCAATGGCCTTAGGTCACCCTTAGGCCTGAGGATTAAAGTAACAGTATTTGCAAAATCCACAAAATGTCTAAGGCGCCAGTCCAGGTACTTCAACGCAACAAATATCTCCTGGCAAATGGACTCGTTTCCAACAGGAAATGAAAATGCACAGATCTCAAGTGGTTGCTATGTGTCTCTGTAGCCTCCATAGGCTTGGACAGGATTTGACTAAACAACGGAAGTCCTAAATTAATTTTAAACTGTGATGTTAAAAGGTGCTGCATATTTGACATGGGAAATGCAGGGATACTACAGAGCAATTCTAGCTGTGAAGAGGGACTCAAATGTTCTTCCAGGGGTAGCAGTAAAGAGCGGACACTCTGGAGAAAAACAGTTTTCTAGAATGAGTATAACTCAGGGTACTTAAATTGGAAAGAGGCAGCTTACCCCACCCAATGTTGTCAGTAAGTAGGGGAGGTAGAACGCATTTAAAGTACATATTAAAGATGAAATTTGGGTGCTTTAGGGTGTGTGGTCTCAGCACTTAGGAGGTGGGCAAATAAGAATCAAGAGTGAAGGTTTGCAGCAGCAATGTGTTGAGTCTGGTCTATATAAGACTCTTGGGGGAAAAAAGAAATAGAGAGGGTGGAGGAAAAGATGGAGTGAAGAGGGAGGGAGAGAGGAGAGGGGGAGTTATAGAAAGAGAGACAGATGAGGGTATAAAGGACATCCATAATCTTCTTGGGGTACATCTTTAAGCAAAGATAAAGTAGCAGTTATGCTTAGTGAGGAGGACACTGAAACAAGAAGCGTGTGTCCCAGCAACCCAGCATCCACTTCATGGAAGGTAAGATGGCAGAGCACACACCAGGGAACCGTGGGAAGAGGAGTCGACACAAATCACAGATAGGATCTCACACACACTGAGCAAGCTCCAGTCCTGGGAAGGCAGAGGGAAGAATATAGCAACAGTGTTGAGAATATAGCCTTAGTCACTCATTGACTCTTCATCCACGTGAACTCTCTCAATTTTGTTATGGTTATTGTTACTATTGCAAAATACGGACTTTGTTACCACGAGTCCTTTTGGCGCCTTCATAAAATCCTATATCAGAGAGTTATTCTTTATAGAAACTCTTCAAGGTAGATAATATTTTCCCATTTTTACAGCTGGGGAAACTGAGAGTCTACATGCTTCTATACTTCTGTATACTATAGCCTTGAGATTCCATCAACATACTCTCTCAAGAATTAAGACGAACCACTCCTCTCTCTGGCCCAAACCCCAGGCAGAAGCTTCCCACTCAATCCCCAGAGGCCAGGTCAGCATCCTGAATCCCAAAGGATCCCTAGCCAGATTAGAGGCTATGTACATAGCCAGAACTTCAGCCCCAAATTTGGGCGGCAACCCTCTGCTGGACCAGAGGCCATCTGGCCATCTTCAGATGTCAGCCCCCAATGTCAGTGGAGACCCTCTACTTATCCACAGAATCCAGAAGACCAGAGGGGAAAACAGAAACCAAGGAAGAAAACACCCATCCAACACAGACATATCTAGAAATTAGCACCTAGACCTATAGTGACTCTAAATCCTGATGCCTAAATGTAAGTATAAGAACACAAACAACAATAACTAACTCAGTATGGCACTCCCAGAGCCCAGTCCTGTTACTACAGCAAGGTCTGAATATTTCAGCACAGCTGAAACACAAGAAAACAATCTTAAAAACAACTTTATGTCACTGATTTTATTAGCAGCTGAGTAGTATATATTGTGTAAATGTACCACATTTTCTTTATCCATTCTTCAGCTGCGGACATCTAGGTTGTTTCCAGGTTCTGGCTACTATGAATAAAACTGCTATGAACATAGTTGAGCAAGAGTCCATGTGGTATGATTGAGCATCCTTTGGGTATATGCCAAGAAGTGGTATAGCTGGGTTTTGTGGTAGATTGATTCCCAGTTTTCTGAATAGGAGCCATATTGATTTCCAAAGTCATTGTCCAAGTTTTCACCTCACCAGCAGTGAAGAAGTGTTCCCCTTACTCCACAACCTCTCCAACATAAGCTGTCATTAGTGCTTTTGATCTTAGCCATTCTGACAGAAGTAAGATGGAATCTCGGAGTAGTTTTGACTTTCATTTCCCTGATAACTAAGGATGTTGAACATTTATTTCGTTAAGTGTTTCTCTCATATTTGAGATTCTTCTGTTGAGAATTCTGCTTAGATCTGTACCCCATTTTTAATTGGATTATTTGGTTTTCTGATGTCTAGTTTCATGAGTTCTTTATATATTTTGGAGATCAAAAAATAGAAAAAAAATTATGTGTGTGATAACCCAGACCAACAAAGACAAATATGGTATTTACTCACTTGTAAGTGGATATTAGCTGTAAAGCAAAGGTTAACCATGCTACAATTCACAGACCCAGAGAGGCTAGGTAACACGGAGGGTCCAAGACATGACACATGGATCTCCCTGGGAAGGAAAGACAGAAGAGATCTTTTGAGTGGGCTTGGGGGAATGGGGACCAGAGAGATTGGGTTGAGGGTGGATAGAGGATGAGAGTACTGAGAGAGATGACTGGAAAGGAGGAAGTGTTTTGGGATCCAGTAGAAACTTGATGGAAGGGAAGCTCCCACAAATCTACGACCCGGGTAAGAATCTTAGCAATAGTGGGTACATAGCCCGAACTGGCCATCTCCTATAATCAGATTGGTAACTACCCATTTGTCATAGAAAGCCTTCAGTCAGTAACTGGTGGAAACAGATGCAGAGATCCACAGTCAAACAATGGACTGACTTTGGGAAATCCTGCTGAAGAGAGAGAGGAAGGATTGTAGGAGCCAGAGGGGTCAAGGGCATCACAAAATCGCCATAGAATCAACTAACCTTGTTCATAGGAACTCACAGAGTCTGAACCAATAACCAGGGAGCCTGCCTGGTCCTTATCTAGGCCCTCTCTATATATGTGATGGTTGTGTAGCTTGGTTTACTTGTGGGACTCCTAACAATGGAAGCAAAGGCTATCCCTAATGCTTTGTCTGGCTCTTGGGAACCTATTCCCAAGGCAATTCCCACAGGATTGCCTTGCCCAGTCTTAATACAAGGGGAGGTGCTTATTCTTACTGAAATATGGTATGCCATACTTTGTCGATGCCCATGAGAGGCCTGCCCCTTTCAGAACAGAAACAGGACAGAAAAAGTGGACAGAGAGGAGTTGGGAAGGAATGGGAGGAGAGAAGAGAGGGAATTGGAGAAGAGAAGTGGTCAGGATGTAAAATAAATTAAATTAAAAAAGAAGACAAACTTCATGGTGATGAGAGACATCCTTAAAGAGGATGTGAAAAATTCTCTTAAAGAAATTGAGGGAAGGACAACCAAAAAATTGAAGATAATCAGCAAATCCTTTAAAGAATAATAAGGAAGCCAAGGAAAAACCAACAAAAAGATTAAGAAAACTATCCAAGACATAAAAATGGAAAAAGAAAACATAAGCTGAGGAAATTCAGGAAATGGAAAATCTGGGTATGCTAATAGAAACTACAGATACAGGCATCGCCAACAAAATTCAAGAAATGGGAGAGAGCATCTCAGGTGTTGAAGATAAAATAGAAGAAATAGATTCATCAGTCAAAGAAAATGGTAGAACTAAAAAAAAAAAAACAACTCCTAACACAAAACTTCCAGGAAATCTGGGACACCAGGAAAAGATCAAACCTGAGAATAATAGGAACAGAAGAAGGAAACTAATCCCAGCTCAAACTCTAGAAAATATATTTAACAAAATCACAAAAGAAAAGTTTCCTAACCTAAAGAAGGACATGCCTATAAAGGTACAAGAAACTTACAGAACACCAAATAGACTAGATCAGAAAAGGAAGACCCTGGGTCACATAATAGTCAAACACTAAATATGCATAACAAAGAAAGAATATTAAAAGCTGCAAGAGAAAAAGGCCAAGCAACATATAAAGGCAGACTTATAAAAACTATACCCGACTTCTTAACTGAGACTCTAAAAGTCAAAAGGACCTAACATATCTTGCAGACTCTAAGAGACTATGAGTGCCAAGATGCAAGAAAAGTGAAAGAAGCCCCTGTATCCAATGAGACCACTAAGGATTAAAATTGAATTTCAATGACAGCTGACACAATAGGAAGCCTACAAACTCAAGGAAACTGAACAACTCTCAACCGGGTCAAGGAAGAAATAAAGAAAAAAAATTAAAGACTTCCTAGGATTCAATGAAAATAAATGCACAATATACTCAAACTTATGGGACACAATGAAAGTGGTGCTAAAAGGAAAGTTTATAGCACCAAGTGCCTTCATAAAGAAATTAGAGAAGTCTCATACCGGTGACTTAACAGCACACCTGAAAGATATAGAACAAAAAGAAGCAGACACACCCAAGAGGCAGGAAATAATCAAACTCAGGGCTGAAATCAATAAAGTATAAATAAAGAGAACAACACAAAGCATCAAGAAAACAAAGAGTTGATTCTTTGAGAAAAATCAACAAGATAGACAAACTTTTATCCAAACTAAATAAAAAGCAGATAGAGAATATCCAAATTAACAAAGTCAGAAATGGAAAGGGGACCATAACAACAGAGACCAAGGAATCCTTAGGTCATACTCCAAAACCCTGGACTTCCCAAAATTGGAAAGCCTAAAAGAAATGGACAATTTTCTCAGTCTATACCACTTATCGAAGTTAAATCAAGATTAGATAAACAATTTAAATAGACCTATATCCTCCAAGAAAATAGAAGCAGTCATTAAAAGTCTCCCAACCAACCATCTGGCCCAGGGCCAGATGATTTCACCACAGAATTCTACCAGACCTTCAAAGAGCTAATACCATACTTCTCAAACTGTTCCACAAAATAGAAACAGAAAGAACATTGCCAAATTCATTTTATGAGGCCACAGTCACCCTGAAAAAAAGACTCAAACACAACAAAAAAAGAGAGAATCACAGACCAATGTCCCTCATGAACATAGATGCAAAAATAATAAAGTACTCATATACCAAATCAAGAACACATGGAAAAAGATCACCCACAACAATCAAGTGGGCTTTATCCAGAGATGTGGGGATGCTTCAACATATGAAAATCTGTCAATGCAATCCACCATATAAACCATTGAAAGAAAAAAAATCACATGATCATCTTATTAAAATGTTGAAATAGTCTTTGATGAAATCTAACACCCCTTCATGATAAAAGTTTTGGAGAGATCAGGGATACAAGGGGCATACCTAAACATAATAAAAGCAAAATTTAGTAAGCCGAGAGCAACATCAAATTAATTGGAGGGAAGCTCAAAGCAATCACACTAAAATTAAGAACAAGACAAAGCTATCCACTCTCTCCATATTCTCCACATCTATTCAATATAGTACTGGAAGTTCTGTCTGGAGCAATGAGACAACTAAAGGATATCAAGGGAATATGTTGTGAAATAATCTTTTTATACATTGTGAATATGTATTGCTCCCATTGATTTAATAAAGAGCTAAATGGTCAATAGCTAGGCAGGAAGAAGTTAAGTGGGACTTGCAGACAGTGAGTGAGCACTGGAAGGAAGAAAGATGGAGTCACCAAGAGACACAGGGAGAAGCTAGGTGAACATGCTGTACTATAAAGAGGTACCAAGCCACGCAGTAGAACTTCGATAAGAAACTAAGTTGTAAGAGATAGCTAATAATGAGCCTAACTTATTGGGAAATCATTTATAATTAATATTAAGTCTCTGTGTGGTTATTTGGAATCTGGCTGGTGGTACAGAAACTTCTACCTACAAATGCCACCCAAAGTGGGTGAAGGAACCCATGACCTTGAAATTTAGAGTCTCATGATCTACTGACTGCACTGACTGTATTATAAGAATACAAATTGGAAAGAAAGAAGTCAAAATACCATTATTTTCAGATGATACAATAGTATACATAAGTGACTCCAAAATTTCTACCAGAGAACTCCCACAATTGATAAACACCTTTAGTGAAGTGGCTAGATACAAGATTAACTTAAAAAAATGAATATCCTCCTATAAGCAAATAATAAATGAACTGAGAAAGAAATCAGGGAAACAACACCCTTCGCAATAGCCACAAATAATAGAAAATATCTTGGGATAACTCTAACTAGCAAGTGAAAGACCTGTATGACAAGAACTTCAAGTCTTTGAAGAAAAAAATGTGAAGACAATTATTCCTATGAGCAAGAGGACCAGGTTCCCTGTGTGGAAAGGCATGGTGAGACAGAACCTGGGATGTAATCTCTAGGGGAACAGGTGGCAAAGGCTTTTTCTTGTGGTCTTAAATGATTTCAACGAGTTGATCTGTTTGACACAGAATGGTTTGCCACCACACAGTCTACCAAGAACAAGGTCAAAATCAGGGGTCTCTAGACTGCATCAAGAAATATGAGCAAGTATATTTGCTGGGGGAAAGTTCTTTTTTCCTCTTTCCTCCTCTTATCCCCCTGGCTCTATACATTCTCTAGAGGCTTCCTTAAACTCTGCAGTCAGCCAAGCCCTCCTCTGGGTCTGCTTCCTATTTATGCTGCACTGTCACACCTGTGTCTTTGATCATTTTCTTCTGCTTTATCTATATTTGGTTGTTCAAGTCTTGCTGTTGTAGGGCCACTAGTTTTTACTGTTGTCATGTTACTTTTGTGGTGTTGCATGTGTTCTTACCTTATCTACTCATCTTTTCCTCTGATTGGTGTAGTTGAGGCTGTCTGTGACTCTGGTGATCAATCTCCCAGGTGCCAGTGGATCCAAGGCTCAGATACAGTCTGAGTGGTGCAGTCAGGGCCATGGTTCCAGTCACCCCATTGGTCACTCCATGTTCCTGGAGGTTGCTCGGCACTCCCGGGGTTTGCTCTGCAATACCAGGAGTCATTCAGGCCTGCTGCCACAGAGATTGCTTACTTGGGGCTCTTTCTGCTGAGGTTGCTGCCTTTGGCCTGCTTTGGCAGAGGTCGCTAATTCACGCCCAGTCTGGCAGAGGTCTCTGGTTAGGGCCTGTTTCCTCAGCTGTGGCTCCCTTGTACCTACCTACTCCTGTGGAGTTTGCTACTTCAGGCCTGCTCTGGCAGAGGTCACTGATTCAGGCCTGTTCCCATAGATGTCTCTGGCCTGGGTCTGGTCTGGCAAAGATCTCTGGCTCAGGCCTACTCCCTCAAAGGTCCCAGACTCATACCCAGACCCACAGACGTCTCTGACTCCTGTCTACTCCTTCAGCGGTTACTCCCTTGTACCTGCTTCTGTGGAGTTTGCTGCCTCAGGCCTGCTCCAGCAGAGGCCACTGGCTCAGACCTGTTTCTGTAGATGTCTTTAGCCTGGACCTGCTCCCACAGAGGTCCCTGGCTTGGGCCCTGTACCGCAGAGGTCCAGGCTCAGGCCTCACACACTTGTGTCTTTGAAAGACTGCCCCAAGAAGTACAAATTGCACATGAACAGACTAGTTGTCATGTGAAGTGTGACAAGGGTTTAGTCAACAACTGACCAGATCATGGTGATCCAAAAGGGCTCATTGCCTGCTGGCATTATAGCCATCTTAGTCTAAGTACTCTCTGATGGTAACAAAGTGAAACCATTTGCCACATTTCTCAAAACATGTCCTATGATTAAGTGACACATAGTACTGCAATGCTGGTCCAATGCAATGGACTCACTCAATCAAAGTCTGTTTAGTTAAAGTTCATTTAAATGAGTCTCTACCAAACAGATTCATCTCTATCTCTTGTTTGACCTTGGCAATCAAGGGGCAAATCATCATCTGTCTGATTTTTCAGAAGAAAGAAAGGGAACTCTAAACTGAGCCTAGACTGAAGCAGGAAAGACTTCTGGAACCTTTCTGGCAGCTAGGTTGCCCTTCCTTCACTCCAGGCCTCTGTGTCATTCCTTTCTCTTTAGCCAGGTTGAATGTGTACAGGGCTGTCAGCCATGTTGCTGGCTTGTACCGCTCTCCTTCATCACTATGGGAGGTGAGCTGTTCTCCTATCCCCAGTGAACTCTGAAGGTCCTTTCAGGGCATACACAATAAAGTCCCAGGATAGGCCAATCCAACCCAGGCCCACGCTGCCATTTTTTGCTAGAACTGATTTCTTCATGAGTATTTAGCACATTTTCCTATCCATCTTTATAGATCCAGTAGGGTAGTAGAAGAAAAGAAAGCCTCTGAAGCCAGACTTGAGATTAAATACCAATTCTCAAAAGCTGTGTGTCTAACAGCACACTGTGCGATCACCTAGGGCCTCAGTTTTCTCTGCATGGTGGGGTGTCTGCTTATTAGGCTTAAGAGATAAAAGTGAGATAATGAAGCCAAAAAAAGTATTTTAACTGTTTATACAGAAGAGATAGATAGAACATAGAGAGAGAGAGAGAGATAACAGCACATATTATATTTACTTCATGCCCTGGGGAATTAAATATTAAGAAATCAATGAAAAGAAGTTAGAATGTAGCCAACTGAATAGACTGTGGGTTTAATCCTAATAACTGAATACAGAGAGAGAGAGAGAGAGAGAGAGAGAGAGAGAGAGAGAGAGAGAGAGAGAAAGAAGAGCAATTAAAGAGAGTTTGGGGGAAAAGAGCACCAAGATTATTATAAATAACTTTTCTTTTTCTAGACAAAAGATATGAGTATCAAACATATTAAATAACCTGCCCAAAGTCAATACTTAAAATTTTCTTTAAATTAAAAGTATTAGAATTCTCTTGAAATCTTGTGCCTTCAATGCCTTAGCGTGCACTTGGAAATGAGCATAAGGCATCATCTAACTCAGAAAGCACAGTTAGAGTCTTCTGCAGGTAGTACTGTTCTTGTTGCAGAACAGGACGGCTACAGAGACTAAAGATCCCAGGGAATTGTCTCCACATCCTTGAGAATTAACTTAACCAACTGTTTATGCTTTTTTAGAGAGGAAAAGGCCCGAGAACACAGAAAACTGCTTTTTTTAGTAAGACAAATCAAGTTTTCTTCTTGCCCTGAGACCATTACAGAATTTCACTTGGCAGTAACCAAGATGCCATCAATCCTCTCCTGCTTTAATCCTACAGAATTAAGTTTAGTTGTGTAAGCAAGGAACCATGGTGGTCAATGGAGAGAGCACGGAATTAAGAGATGTGGGTGTGGATCTCAGTTTTTGTGAACATCAAGAGTGAGGCTCAGTCCTCTGAGTTTCCCCTTATGTGGAATGGGAATACTTGTCCTTCTCTACTATAGCACTGATAATTAGGTGGGATCCTGTGCTTCTTTTCATGCTTATTACACAGAGAGTGCTTGATGAATATGTATTTATTTGATGGGTTGCACATGTAATATCTGACAAATTGTATATATGCATCACCAGCTGCTCTCCATTCAGGTCAACCCTAGCATTATACCTGGGTCCCTCAGAGGCCTTTAGATAGATGTTTATTCCTTCCATGCAATGCCGGCCCAATGTCTGCCATAGTAGTTGCTAAATGAATGTTCATTCATTCAATGGAATCCTAGCATAGTGCATAGCACTTAGTCAACACTCAACAGCATTGACTGAATCCAAGCAGGGAAAATAGAACTTGATTTGCTTAATGAAATTTTGCAATTCCGTAAATATGGCATATTGTTGCCAGGGCTTTGGGAAGTGAATGAAGCGTTGCTGGAGTGTTCTCAGCTTGTGCTTGTTAGCAGATCATTGGAAACTATTTTCCAAACATACAGCATTCCATGAATCTGTCCTGACAATATTGGCAATGCTAAACACCCCCGGGACCCTAAACAAGTGGCAAGAGAATGCAGTCTATGAATTCACTTAGAAGCCAGTGCATCTGTCTTCACACAGAGAAAGGCCGCCACACGGGTTCTCCTGTGTTTGTCCAGATCTCAGTTTGACAATTGTCCGGGAAAATTCTAGAGATCTGAGGCTCCCAGGAAAAATCCCCAAGTGTAGACAAAGACTTTTAAGAACTAGAATTACTGCACATACATACACACATACGTGTGAGTGTATACATACGTGTGCGTGTATACACACAAAACCTTACAAAGGACTGACTGTCTTTGAAAGTTCTGCTCTATTTATGTGCTTTACAGCAACAAAGCAATTCCCCCGAAAATAAGAGACTGATTTTCCCTTGAAAATAAGAGACTGATGGTTTCTCCTGAAAATAAGAGACTGATTTTTCTTAGAATAGTTTCTCCTGTCAGAAGCCACATTCTCTAAACTGACCTGTAAGCAAAAACTTTAAATAGAGGAGAGACACTGGTTCAGTTGGTAGAAGGCTGGGTTTGGTCCAGGGTACATCAGCC
Organism: Ondatra zibethicus; assembly: GCA_004026605.1. Lineage (NCBI taxonomy): Eukaryota > Metazoa > Chordata > Mammalia > Rodentia > Cricetidae > Ondatra > Ondatra zibethicus. The sequence goes on along the minus strand of PVIU01005529.1, from coordinate 19,133 downwards.
CTGGACACGGTCCGACCCACATAGCCTCAGTATGGTGATACTTGCCTATCATCCAAGGGTATGGTGGCACTTGCCTATCAATCATCTAAGGGTATGGTGGCACTTGCCTATCAATCATCTAAGGGTATGGTGGCACTTGCCTATTTTCTAAGGTATCATAGCACTTGCCTATCATCTCAGCACATGAGAGGCAGAGGCAAGAGGATCAGTCACGGCCGGATAGATGACCCAGGAGTTGAGAGAGCTGGTTGGTCTTGAAGAGTACTGGAGTTTTGATTCCCAGCACCCATGTGGTGGCTCATAACCATCCATAACTCCAGTTCTGTGGTATCTGATAGCCTTTTCTGACCTCTTGGTCTACAGACATGGCACATGGGGGCACAAACATATATGCAGGCAAAACATTCATACACATAAAATAAAATAAATAGAAAAATGGAAAATAAGGGCAACCTTGGCTACTTAGTTTGAGTTTGAGTACAGCCTGGGTTACATGAGAGCCTGTCCAAGGGAAAAAGAGATGGGGGGGTAGGGAGGAAGGGAGGAGCACTCTTTGATAAGCATTTGTTTTCTGAAGTTAATCAAAAGCCCAGGACAGACAGACCCTCTGCAATTCTTCTACAAAGCACATGGCACTGTGCTTGGACCAGAGTTGAATGTGAGTCTCCCTGGCAGGAAAGGCTGGGGAAGAACATTCCAGAGCTAAAGACAAAGGTGAAATTTAAGATATGCTGACATGGAAAAGTCCAGCATGACTGGACAGCAGGTATGACCAACCTAAAGGAAAGTGGCACCCAGAGAAGCTGAGAAGGTGGGGTCAGCTGGGAGACCTTTGCCCACCTGACATAGGGCTTTGACTTTACCCCTTGACCTATGAGGAGTGTTCTATTTATATCTCTGATAACACGTGTCTCCATTTGTTGTATTTTAGACTTGGTTATTTATCATTCTCATTTGTGTTATTATTTTCTCTATTTCCTTCCTCCACACTGTGAGTTCTCTGAAACCATGATAGGTGTGCTTGTTTCTTTATTATTATCTGCAATCATAGTTTAATGCATTTCTCAGAACAAATGCAAATGGATACCAACCTAAATAAGAGGTTGTGACATCCTTCCAGAAACTAATCTCATTTACTTACCGAATTCTCTCTGCAGACAGTCAGGGTGTGCATTGGGAGTTAGTGTAGGAAACACAGGTCCTCTAGGTGTTGACATCTAGGGAACAGGGGGTTCTGTGGTCCTTGAGAGGCTAAAGCAGCAAATCTGGACATGCTTGGTTCAGTATTCCAGTGTGAGGATAAAGAGATTGGATGCTGCTGCTGCTGCCGCTGCTGCCCCTGCTGACTGAAACCACCAAGACCTCTCCTCTTCAACAGTGCAATATCCATGTGTCATGCCGCACATCTGAGTCAGTCCACAGGCACGTGTGTCTCTGTAATTTTAGTTGCCAACAGCAGTGAGATCAGGACTATGACCTTCAACTCAAGTCCAAAACCCACATCTCCTGGGAGCTCAGCTCATTAGTAGAACCTAATTTGCTTCCAAACCTCCAATGTCAAGGGAGTCCAGGAAATGTAGTTTTTAGCCTTCTTAGTCATATGGTAAAGAATGGCCTATGTTTATGAGGCCCCAAGCCTCCCTGAGACTGAGGAACTGTGGCTGTCAGTGGTGGCTTGTGACAGGGTGTTATCTTCTTCAATGACGTGTCCACACTCCAATGACATCTATGCTTCAGTAAATACACCCTCATCCGTGCTCATGCAAGCAACCTGAATCAACCTTGGTGAGGAATTAAAAAAAGAAGACATGAAATGAAAAAAGAGGAGGCTCAAGGGGAGGAAGAGGGACTTCATGGGAATAGAAGGGAGAAGAGGGAGGAGGTGACCTAATACTATATATAAACAGAAAAATTTGTCAAAGGACAAAAGGCAAACTTAAAAGTGGGAAGAAATCACCAGACTGATACCCAGAAATGGGAAGTAAAAAAAGATCTTCTGAGTAAATTGGGAGCATGGGAACCATGGAAGAGGGTTGAAGGGGAGGGGAGCAGAGAAAATGTATAGCTCAATAAAATCAATTTTTAAAAAAAAGATAAGAAGAAAAGCCCATAGAAACAGGTGGCAAAACCTATCTGATCTGTTCCTGACAAAGGTGGTCAATGTAGTCAGGAATAATTCTAGTTATAGACTGTGTAATGAAGAAGTAACACAGTGCAGAATCAGGGAACCGAACAAGGTGAGAAGGATGGCACAGTCGGGAGGCTGTCTGCACCAGGGCATAAAGCTCCGGAAAGCTAAAGCTCATGTCCACGGGCGGAAGCAGGAAAAACCTGGGTGGGAGCAAGGAAGACAGACATTCCATGGAGGAAGGAGACAGTGGTATGGAATATCGAGGACACTCTGGGGGATTAGTCAGTTAGTGAATGTGTTTAAGAGAAGGGGGGCAGGCTTTTGACTTTGCGAGTCATGAATTAGTAATGAATTTTGTGGTGATATTATTGTGGATTGGAAACTATTGTACAAACTATTATATATAACAGTTTCCTACCATATATATGCATATATATAATTACAGTGGTGTGCAAACTACATATATATATGCACATGCAGAGCTGTAAATGAAAGCATGCACATATGTATATTTCCTGGCTCTGTTCACACAAAGGAACTGAGAACAGTGACCCTCCAGCAAGGGACCCATCTAGCCCCCCTAACTTTTTTGTTTTAAAACAGGGTTTCATGTCATTTTAATTTTGCATTCCTAATCCTCCTGCCTCCACCTCACAAGTGCTGGGATTACAAACTTGGACCACCACACCGCTGCTAGCACCTAAATCTTGGCTTCCAAATGACATTCCATACTAAGAAGAACCAGAGCTCCTAGGAACCATGGCTGATTCCAGAGCTGGGTGGGGCAAAGAAAGGACAAGATGAGCCTGAAGCATCTCACTGTGCCAAGAAGACTCAAAGAATAGTGGAGGCATGTCAGAAGGACACAGAAACTAGGTTGCAAGAACTCCTATTGGCTAAATCTGAACATCATAAACATCATAAGGAACAATGGAAGAAATCTGTACTGATAAATGATTTGAGGTCGAATGGATTGCAGAGTGTTTACATAGATAGAGTTTAAAGTGTCTCCCTCTGAAATGGCAACAGAGCGGAAGTTTCCAGCAGATACAACTTAGGAGGCAATCCTGGTGAACCCCATCACCAGTGGTACAAACCGGAGTGCCACACCCTCTGAAGGGACACAAAGAGAGGGTCAACATCGCCTCTGGAACATCCCGGTCGTGAGGCACAAGCCTCGTAAGGAAACATCAGACAGATTGAAGCTGAGAGCTGTTCTGTGGGATAACTCACTTGCAATCTTCAAAAGTGGCCAGATCATATTCAAATCAAAGACTGAGAAACTGGTTCGTGTTACAGACACCAAAGAGATATGACAACTAGGTACAATGATTCCAAACTGGGAATTTTCAGAAGGACTTAAAAAGAGCATTGTAGTTACTACACCTTCTGGGGGCTTGACGTTCAGACAATAATCCTGTACAGATGTTCATTTCTCAGTTTTGACGATTCCACTGTGGTTATTAGAATTTGTGCAGAGGAAATACTCACTTATGTGTGCAGAAGCCATAGAATGCTAATGATATAACATGTTTCCAAAGAGTTCAGAAGGGAACACAGCAAAGTCCTTTGCAGGGAACTTACAGCTCTTCTCTACAAGCCTCTGAATATTTTAGTTTTTAAAATGTCATTAATATCACTGTGGTTTCATATGCAGTTTTATTAAAGATGTGTGCGTGTGTGTGTGTGTGTGTGTGTGTGTGTGTGTGTGTGTGTGTGTGTGTGTGTTGCCCGCATGGTTATATGTGACTACCTGCATGCCTGGTGCCCAAGGAAAGCAGAAGAGGGTTTCAGATCCCCTAGAGTTACAGATGTGGGTTCTGGGAACTGAACCTAGGTCCTCTGGAAGAACACGTACTCTAACCACTGAGCCATCCATCTAATCCTCAAAGTAATTTTTTTGAGACAAAGTCTTGCCCAGATTTATCTGGCACTTACTATGTAGCCTTGGAATGTCTTGAATTTGAGAGCCTGCTGTCTCAGCCTCCCAAGTACTGACATCAGATATTAGCTACCGTATTTGGTTTTAAACATATTTTTGAAGTATAGTAACTACTCAAGTAAATCCAGGGAATCCATATATCTAAAATCAGTAGCCAAAACCTCACCTGCCTCTGGGTTTCCAGACAAATTCCACTTAAACAACACAAAGGTCATAATTTTTTTTTTTTTTGCACATTCTATCTTGAAAAATAGAACTGAAATTCTACTGGTGTTTGCCAAGCACATTCTCAGAGGCCCCTCTGAACTCATGTATCTAACTTCCCAGTGTCTACCACAATGCCAGGGACGGGAAGAGATGGTTCCATGCACACTCAGATCTGAACGTCAGTTTGTCTACTTCTTAAATACGCTACTCTGAGTAATTGCTTAATCTTCGTCAGCTTTGGTTTCCTCGACTAAAAAATGGAGAGAATAGTGCTTACTTCACACTGCTGCTGAGAGAATTAAACACAATGATGGGTGTGAACCCTGCCCACCCGATGACTGGCACAGGAAGACAACGCTTTCCACTTGGATTTTAATTGCTCAGCAATTTAATCTTATATAACCCAACAAGTTCCTTTGACCTTGACATAATTTCTCCTGCTTATAGCTGGGCACATTTGTGATTTGCTCGCTTGTTTCCACCTGTGTCCTTCATGCTCGGCAAGTCGGCCCTGAGAGCCTGTCTTTCACGTGGGAAGCGTCGGTTCAAATGAACTCCGGGTTACTTCTTTTATCCTACCAAGAGGAAGATGCTTTACGAATTTAAATCAGCTTAGTAATGCAACCGAGGGTGTGTTTGCCTCTCGTTCCCTGTCTCTTGCTGTAGCTATTGAATCCACCCACTCCTCCGTCACATACATATTTATTTTCCAATGAGCTCTGAAAGATTTCCAAGGTAGAGCAAGGAATAGGGAATGCAGCTGACGTCTGTCTCCCCTGGGGATTATGTCACCCCTTGATTTAATTTGTCTTGACATTTCCTTCATTGTACTTTGTGCTCCTCATCAGAAGTCATCCTTCTCGGAAAACAAACATGCTCGTGGACTATTTGGGGCTGCCTTGAAGATGGTTGTGTATGTCCATGTGTAAAGTTCAACACACGCACACAAAGCCCTGTCCCCTAAGCCACGTGCCGCATGACCGTAAAGTATTGCTGTACCTTCAATGTTCCAGCGGAGTCTCTGCAAACCCCTCTCAGGCGAGGTGGAGAAGGATTTATTTTCCATTTTTAAGCCATTGGCAATTTTGTTTGCTTAAGCTTAATTGTTCCCGGATACTGGGAGGGCACAGAAGGTAACTCTATGTTTGATTTCAGTGACATTTTGGCATTGATTTGACATCCTAGATTAAAAAAAAAAAAAAGCTTACTAAATCACATACATGCAAAATAGGCAGTGTTGGACCATTTTATTCATATTTGTTTTACTGAAAAGATAAAAAGTTCCATCATGGATAAGAAATGCAGATAAAACCCAGCTGTGCTGCCCTGGCCTTTCCTGAGGGGACTGGACATCATAAGAAAGTGCGCTGGAGTGGAATGGCCTTTCATTTGAGAAACAGCAGCTATGCCCTCAGCCTGGCAAGCAGCCCAGGGGAGAATCATCCACTCCTTTCCCTGTTCTCTCTCCCTCCGGCTCCTCGGCCCTCTGCGATCTACCTTCTGCCCCCACTGATTTAAGGAAAGACTTCTGGAGAAGTGGAATGGTCCTGGGGAGTCTGTGCCCCACCATTTCCCAACCCAGGACAGCTTTAAACAACAGAAAGAGAAAGAAGCTTCAGACATTCAGAGGACAGTGACACACATTGTTAAGTAACTCTTGCGTGACAGCATCAGATTGGGTCCCCTTGAGGTTAGGAAGCCATCCCTTCCCTCACCCAGCCAGCTCCTGTAGACGCTTAGTCAGGCCTGTATGCGCCAGGGTGCCCACAGCCTGCCCATGCCAGAAACACAGACTCCACCTCATACCTCACCACAGAGTCCTGGAAATGTTCTCCTCCCCAGGGCCCCTTAGCCCACCTTAGCCCTGTTCCCTCCGAAGCTTCTTCTCCAAGCTCTGATTTCAACACTTAAATTGTTGATGCTTCCCGGGACTCCATTCCTGAACTCTTCTACATTCTTCTATCTTCTCCCCCAAATGAGTGACTCTTCAAAGAAAATGAAAAGAAATCGGGAAACAAACTCTGAACCTTGTCAGGATCTCGGAGAAAGGCTGGAGGTGTCACCCAGTTGGTAGAGTACTCATCTAACCTGCTTGAAACCCTGGGACTCAGTTCCCAGCACCTTATAAACCAGGCATGAAATCCCAGCACTAGGGAGGCAGGGGCAGGAGAGTCAGGGGTTCAAAGTCAGCTGCTATTACATAGTGAATTTGAGACTAGCCTGAGCTATATGAAAGGAGGGAGGGGGAGAAGGAGGGAGGGAGGGAGAAAAAGAGAGAGGGAGCAGGAAGGAAAGGTAAGAAAGGAATGAGGAGAAAGAGAAAAGATAGAATCAATACATTATGAAGCATGTTCAATTTTATAACTTAATAGCTAATAAAAGAAAAAATGGTTGTTGTTTACAAAGCAAGTCACTGTTTACAAAGCAAGTCAGGAAAACTTGACACAGTCTCCTTGGTGATAGGGACACAGCGAACCTTCGCTGGGCCATGGCCATGTTCACCAGACAATGTGTGATTGGCACCCCGAGGTTGAACAACTCCTGTTTTCAGTATCTTCCTACACACCCACACTTAAGCGATGCCTCACATTGGCCACTCCTAGGGCTCTGTCTACAGCACTGACGTCCCCATGGGCCTGCTGTCCACACACAGACGCTTCGGGGCTATTTCCTCTTGGAAGTCTCACGCCTCACAATCTGAGATTGTCACCATCTCCACACCCTGTTCCTTTTTTCCTGTGGCACCCAACACCCAGGCCAGGGGCATGGGTACATTCTTCGTTCCTGCTCTTGCCACATAATGGCCACCACTTGATACAGCTCCTCTATCCATTTTCTCTTCTTAACCACGGCCTACGCTGACCCAGTTCAGGCCCTCCCTCCGGGTGATCTTAGAACCTGGGTTTCTGGCTTCAAATTCTCCCTCCTACTTCTTTCTCAACACTCTTGGAAAGTGGGTCATCTAAATGGGTGTCTAGGCAACTCACGCGGATTTTTGAGTATAATGCTCTTGTGATTCTGCCTCTTATACAATGAAACTTCACATTTGGGACCAGCAGGATGTATCAGTGGGTAAAGATTCTTTCTGCACCAGCCTTGATCACCTAAGTTCGATCCCCAGAATCCGCATAAAGATGTAAGGAGAGAACTGACTCCACGAAGATGTCCACCGACCTACACACACAGGCTGTGGCATGGATGCCTACACACAGCAAACACACGTACCCAGGTAATAACAAATAAAAGAAAACAATTATTGAAAGATTCACGTTCTTAGAAGAACTGTGAACCTTCTGTCACAGCCTGATCCTATTATCAATCAACACTTGTTGTTTTTTTTTTTCCTCCAAATTCTACTTTGAAGCCGCATTCATCAGCCAGCCTTCCATGCTTCTTCCCACCTATAGCCCTTTATGGACATAGCTTCCTTTGCCTGGAGGTCTTGCTCCTCGCCTGGTTGCCCAGTGAGCTCCTGCATTCCCGCAGAACCCAGCCGAAGTCACCTTCTGCATGGAGCCTTTCCAAATCTCTCCATGTATTTCAGAGTTACTCTTCTTCCCTCTACTTCCTGGTTACATTTCCAGCAGACCTCATTAAGCCCTTACCGGTTTATAAGCTTAATAATTTGGTTAACATCTGTCTTCCCTCATGTACTGTGTCCACCTTGGATGCCAAAGCTGAAGAGTATACACATCCGTTTGCTGGGGATCTGATGGAGATGGGGGCGAAGGACAGAACAAAGGGAGGAGGACTGGGAGATTCTGCCGTTTGGTCCTCTGAATTTCCCTGGGATGACATAAGGTTACCGAGGGCAGCAGAGAGTTACAATATTTGTTTTTAATTAGCTCTCTAGTGCCACAAAAACAAATTACCAAAATTGAACACTCTAAAAGAAATACTAATTTGTGATTTCACTGTAGATCGGGAACTCAGACAAGGTGCTGAGAGATCACTTGACTCTTGCTCATCTTGCCTAGGACCTTGACAGAAGTCACATCTGAGAGCTGGAAGTAGCTGAAGGCGCCATCACTTACATGTCGAGATTGACTGTTGTCTTGGGCTTAGTTGGAGCAGTCAATTGAACTGTTTCTGGAAGGTTCTCACAACACTGTACAGAGCATTTCAAAGGCAAACGACATCCCCAGAATTAGGAGAAAGATAGAGAGGCAACCATGCAGCTTTTAGTGCCCGAGTCTTAGGAAACACTACACATCCTTTTGAATTTTCAGTTTTTTTGTTCATTTTGAATTAGCATACAAAGAATTAGGTTTCATTAGGATCTTTTTCAAACAAAGCTGTTGTTTCTCCCCTCTACTTCCTCTCCAACCCAGTGTGTCTCCCACTCTCAATGTCCCCCTTTCTACTTTTGTGTTACAAGTGTCCTTTGCCCTTCCTCTATCCCCTTTCCCAATACTTCTTATCTCCTATCTACTTTTACAGCCTACATCACCCTCACACCCCTTGTTTACCTGTGTACCTACATTAACAGTTAGGATCTGCATAAGAGAGAGAGCATGGGACTTTCTTCTACCTCCTCCTCCTCCTCCTCTTCTTCTCATTTTTTGTCATTGTTGTTGTTGTATTTTGTTTGTATTCAACATAGGGCTTCGTCTTTTAATATCCCAAGCTGTCCTGGAACTCATTTTGTGGACCAGGATGGCCACAAACTCACAGAGATCCTCCTGCCTCTGCCTCTCAAGTGCTGGGCTTAAAGGTGTGCTCTGCCATACCTGGCTGACTTTTGTCTTCTTGAGCCTGGGTCGCCTCACTCAGTATTCTTTCCAAACCCATTTGTTTTTCCTAAGATTTTCATAATTTCATTTTCTTTACAGCTGGTTCAAATTCTTTTATATATGCTGCAATCTCATTACCCTTTCTTCTGTTGACAGGCAGAGAAGCTGGTTTCCTTTCCTTGGCACTGTGAGTACAAAGCAATAAACATGGATGTGCAGGTTTCTCTGTGATGGTATAGAGAGTCCTTTGGATATAAAACAAGGAGTGATGGAACTGGGTCACAGTTCTGTCTAACATTTTTGAGAAGCATCCCTCCTGATTTCCAGGAAGGGTGCAATTCTAGCATATTCTATTGGTCACATTAGCCACCAAAGTCTACCCAGATCCAAGGACAGCAAGTGCTCTAAGAGACAGTGTATCACATTGTAATTACATACATCAAGTGCCATTTTCTAGTCATTACCATATTTAGCAAAGAATTGCCAATCTTGTTTAGGGAGCACTGTCTTGATTTCATGAGACCTTGGGAATAAATATCCCAGCTTCATTATGAACATCTGTGTTTAGAGACTTGGGCGAGGGCAGGGGAGAGGGGGGAGACGTTCTGTCTAGACAGAGTCCTATAACCCCAGAAACACTGAAGGGAATTGTATAGGATTTGAACTCCTGTTTACTGTGACTTCTGCGTTGTAGACAATCCAGGTAGGTATATCCCCAGATCCCCAGAAACAAGCAGCCTTAAAGCCACTTTTCTCCATATACCATCTTGAATCTGAGCCGAGGAACCTCCCTTTCTTCTCCCTTTTATGTGAATCTTTATTGCATGGGCGAAACAGCCTCTGACGATGTGTCCGGTCAAGACTGAGTCCAGGGACAACGGCAACTCCGACTTCCAAGTTGTGGCTCAATATCCATCATAAAAACAAACAGAAAAGGGACTCTCAGTTAGAGCCTGTGGACATTGTAAGACACTTCCTTTGTGTAAGAGAACAATGACCCAGGGGACAAATCCTGCCAACAGCCTGGTTTTATAAATAACATCTTACTGGGGCGTACCCATGCCTCGTTCATTTAAGTATGATCTACGTACACTTTCATATGGCCGAACTGAATCACTGCAACAGGTAACCACCTAGGCCCACAAAATCTAAACCGCTCTCAATAAGGCCCCTTACAGAAAACGTTTGCTGACCAGGAACTGGGGACTAGGACTAAAACTGTTTACTTGTTTGCATAAATGCCAGCATCTGCCACTCACTGTGAGAATTCCCTGTGCTAGACTCTTGACTAGAAATCTGTGCATGTTACCTTTCAGCTTCGAATACAGCCAGGTAACTGTTCCTATTCCTCTCTAGAAGGTGGCGAGATCCCCGTGTCTAAAGAAGTCAAAAAGATTGGCACAAAGCCACAACTGGTACGCAGTGGAATCCAAGTCCTGAACAGAATGATCCTAAATCCCGTGTTTTTTCTCTTCAGTGGCTTCCAATAAACTCATTCTACTTTCTGTTTCATGGTTACAGACAATTGTTACTTTCACTGGAATCTTGAAGCTGATGGGTGTGTTTATTAGCCTTGGACATCGGCACTGAGGCAGAACCACTTTCCTCAGATAATGGTGAGGAATGGTGATAGATCCACGTCTGATGAAGTGGGAATCACATAGATTGCCTCTGAAGCCCTTGGAATTATAGAGAGACAGGGCCACTACCACCCACAATGTAAGCCTCCTGCTGGATGAGACAAGGAACCCCAAAGCTACAGACACACAACTGTGAGAGCAGCCACTCCCTCCCTGGAAGCGCTAACAAAGAAGGGTTGCCCAGGCAACCGGGACATCAGTAAGACTTGATTTTCCCAAACAGTTATCCCCTGCCCTTGAGCCACACTATGGAAGAACTCCGCTAGCACTCAGCAAGTTTGGTGACTCCTGTTCAGCGGGAGCTGGACTTCTGAGCAGGCGGCTGCTTTCTATGGACGCCTCTGCTTTCCCCGCCCACAAAGGGCTGACCTCCTTACAGGGTGGTAGAGAGAAAGGTGTGGGGCACAGGGTACCCCAGATCAGAAAAAGTCTGCCCCAAACACCACGCAATTCACCAGTTGCATATTTACTGGGACTAGGACCCAAGTCTCACAAAGGTTCATTTTATATTTTTAAATTCTCTGTTAGGCCAGGCGGTGGTGGTGCACGCCTTTAATCCCAGTACTCTCAGGAGGCAGAAGCAGGTGGATCTCTGTGAGTTCGAGACCAGCCTGGTCTACAAGAGCTAGATCCAGGACAGGCTCCAAAGCCACAGAGAAACCCTGTCTCAAAAAACAAATAATAATAATAATAATAAATTCTCTGTTAGTTCCTGGAATCATATTTACCTAACACCCACTATGTCCAGTTTCAGATTTGGTGGAAATGCAACAAATAAAAAAGAAAATTCCCCTTTCTTAACAATAGTGATCAAGAACTAACTTATTCCGTGCCGGATATTTTTCTAAATGTCATGGTAACCATTTAAAACTCATAGGAATACTCTGAAGCAATACTATGAAGCAGGTACTAGCATTGTCTCATTTCACAAAAGAAACCAAGCCATATGTATGTTCGCTCATTCAACAAATATACACACTTGTGCATATGTACTCCAGTCCCCTATGGTAATAGTCACTGAACCCTAAAAATTGTAAACAGAATCCTTTATCACTGTATGACTGTACCTTTCTGCTTGACATATCATTCCTCTAAGGCAACAGTTCTCAACCTGTGGGTCAAGACTCTTTTGAGGTCAAGCAACCCTTTCACAGGGGTAGCCCAAGACCATCAGAAAACACAGATTTACACTATGCTCCATAAAAGTAGCAAAATTTCAGTTATGAAGTAGCAACAAAATAATTTTATGACTGGGGGGGTCACCACAACACGAGGAACTGTATTCAAGAGTCACAGCCCTGGGAAGGTTGAGAACCACTGGTTTAAGACCATTTTATAGATTTGGAAGTCCCACAAAGGTTCGGTAATTACCCAAGGTCACACAGCCAGGTAGGATCTGCTAGCCCAGTGCTACTGCTCTGTAAAAATCCCGACTAAGCGATCCTAGAGATCTTCAGAACCTGATGTCTCCCCTTCCCTTCCTATCCTGGAGTACTGCATTAAGAGCCATGATACAATATTCAGGACCCTTCCAGAAGAAAGAGAGAGAGAGAGAGAGAGAGAGAGAGAGAGAGAGAGAGAGAGAGAGGAGAGGAGAGAACGAGAGGGGGGAGGGACAGAGGGAGGGAGGGAGGGAGGGGAGGGAGGCAGGGAGGGAGGAAGGAAGGAAGGAAGGAAGGAAGGAAGGAAGGAAGGAAGGAAGGAAGGAAGGAAGGAAGGAAGGAAGGGAGGAAGGAAAAGCAAGTTTGGTTCAACCCAGGAGAAGCAACCCTCAATAGCTGACCACCCGGAGGTTAGAGACATGCACCAGCAGCCTGGCCTCAAAGCAGCTTGACTTTAGCTTCTACTTCAGGTATATGACCCAGATCAGCCCGCTAGAAGGCTGAGTGCTCCCCTGGGAGGGTCACGACAGCAAAGCTACATCTGCAGGGTACTTCCCTTTCCTCTTTAAAGTTTGTAAAAATGTTGAATTTGAGACTCACAGCCTTCAAGAAAACTAAAGCCATTAGACAAGGTAAGTCAGGAACTGGGAGGCAGGGTATTAGATCCCAGAGAAATGACTCCTGAAAAGGAAAAAGGTTGCTTCCTTGTGCTACTTGGAAAGCCATTCTGGAAGTTTCTAAGAAGGCCTCTAAAGGATTGAAATTCAGCCTTATGGGGTCTGGGGTCTTTCCAAGACTTTTACTGCCCTAGGTTAAAAAAATGCTTCCTTTAAAAAATAATTTTTACATTTATGTATTTCGTGTGTATTTGGGGAGTCAGGAGGTACACAGCTGCAGGTAGGACAACTTTACGGAGTCAAGCCTCTCCTATCTTTATGTGGGCTCTGGGGACAGAATTCAGGATGCCAGGCTTGTGTGTCCAGTTGCCTAGTGCCTTCACTCACTTGCCATCTTGACTGCATGAAGGAATTAGTTTTAAGCCACAGAAAAGAGCTTGGAGCTGTGCCTGGGACCTCTTGAGAGTCTGGGTATACAGGATATAGTGCTGTGTGTTTAGAACCCCAGGACTCAGGAAGTGGAAATAAAAGGCACAGAAGTTCAAAGTCAGGAGAACAAGCTCGAAACCAGCCTGAACTATACAAGATTTTAAAAAAAGTAAACAAGAAAAAAAAAAACTTTAGTTCACTATAGAGACAGAGGCAGGCAGGTCTCTGGGAAAACAAGGCCACCCTGGTTTACATAGTAAGTTCCCAGCCAGCCAGTATTATACAGTAAGACACAACCAATAGATAAATAGATAGATGGATGGATGGATGGATGGATGGATGGATGGATGGATGAATAGATAGAATGGGTGTGTGGATGGATGGACAGACGGACGGGTTGATGACGGATGGACGGACTGACAGACAGACAGATAAACGTGCTATGTGTGACATGACCTCAGAAATGTCAAGCATTTAGATAACCCTGGTATCTAACCCATAGGCAGTGGAGGCTTTCTCTCCCTACTGTTACATCTCGTCCCTTCTACTCCTTCACCACCCTCCTCAAAGTCCTCCTTGACACTCATTTTCCTTATGGGAGATCAGTAGTTATTGCACCTTGCCTCTCTTCGTTTGTGAAGAACGTACTCACTGTTTCCGTGTCCTCTGGGATCTCCATCACCACGGCCTTTCCAGCATCCCTTTCCTGTTTCTCCCTAAACACTGGCATGGCCACTCATGCTAAGACTTCTCATCTCCTCTCTCCCTCTGTGCACTCTCCCGGGGAACCCAGCCTTCTGCGGAGGAGTCTCAAATCTGCATATCCTAATCACACCATTAAGCTCCTGACCCACATCCCCATCTTGCTCCACCAGTTAAACATTCAAACTGGAGTCATCTTTTTCCTCCTAAAGCCTGCTCTTCCTCCTAGCATCCCAGTCACAGACATTGGGACCATCACCAGCCCAGTTGCCGAGCTAGAGGTGGAAGTTGTCCTGGAGTCCTCTCTCCAGTCACCTCCGCGGAGCCTTATTGATTCCTCCTCCTCTGAAGCATCCCCCCTCCACCCCACTCCTGAGCCACATCCCAGCTCACTTTAGCCTCCCCGCAGTAGCTACTATAGCTTTGGAGCCGCTTCCCATTGTAGCTTCCTTTCTCTATCCCAGGATTCCTCTAATCTAGCTTCTACACCAGGGTTGGCAAACTGTCTGCAAAGAGCCAGATGGTAAATATTTTAGGCTTTGTGGCCAAGAGTCTCTGTTACAACTACACAAATCTGCTATTGTAGTGCAAAAAAAAAAAGCCATAGATGGTGTGTAATTGAATAAACGTGGCTGTAATCTAATACAATTTATTTAGAAAAACAGGAGCCATAGCTTGCCAACCTCTGCTCTATATTAATGCCAAACGGGTCTTTCTAATATAATTAAAGGCCTATGTCATTCCCTTGTTTGGAATCCTTCAATAACCTCCTGGTGCTGGTAAGATAGATTCAGAAACCCCTAGTAAGGCCATGAGCCCCCGAGATCTGGTCTCTTTGCTTCTGCCCATCTATATGCTTATTAAGTTTCTTCCTCCCGCTACCATTTCAGAGCCAATTCTTTTGAGATCTTTCACCTCTATACTAATATCTTTTTTATTGTTCATTTATCAAACTGGCACTCATCCGTCAAAATTTATTTCTCATTTCCAGTTAGAAGCCTTCCATCTCAGAACTAGGTATTAATTGAATGAGGTACTTGTCACCATCTGTATTTCACGGACAAATTGGGAAGTCTTTGATGTTAAGATATTATCTCGCTCATCTAACCTTTTCCCGTAGCCAAGGAGCACCCCACCCCTCATTGACACAGGAGGAAGCAAAGGACCAGGACCAGGGAGCCCACCCTGCAAACTTCCTATTATTATATAGCAAAAGGGATCTGTCAGGGAGCTTAAATCTGAACACCTGGATCTTGAATCTAAAACTTCTCCCAACTTCACTTTGAAAGTCAGGAAAGACTGCTCTTTGTCTGCCCAACTGCACAGCGTGGAAACAGACCTGCTAGTTTTACATGGCACACGCTTTTAATCCCAGCACTGCGGAGACCAAGACAGGTAGCTCCATCAGTCTGAGGCCAGCTTGGGCCACACAGTGAGTTTCAGGCCAGTCAGGACTTCATAATAAGGCCCTATCTCAAAAATATATATTGCAAGTTTTCCCCCACATCTATACAAACCTTCAGTGGGGGAATAAAGGACACGAAGCTATGTCCTTTGCAGAATCTCCTAGAAAAACTGATGACTTTTCTCTTTCCTCTTCTTTTCAAGTCTCCTGGGAATGCACACTGTGGATGCAGGCTTGGGTACCCAGGTGTCACAATGGCCTCAACACTGAAGAAAGAGAAGAGTGTTTGGAGTTCCCCGAGGAACAGAGGGGTCTTCTTTAGCAGGTGGCTCACTTTTCTGGATCCATTTAGTAATATCCTTCCCAAAGTAGCTTGGTCACTCTGCAGACACTGCCTTATTGGGTGTTCTCCCGATGTCATCAACAAAGCTCCTGGTTTCCATGGTGATCTACTTTCCATGTTACACACTGTACCGTGCAGGGAGTGCACACTACCCCTTGGGCTTTTGGTTGATGAAAATAAGACTCAGAAAAAAAAAGCATAAAATCTGAAGAAACAATCTAATATTGCCATGATTCTAGTTCGGTAAAAGACTAAATGTTAAAAGTAAAAACTTCTTCCAGGAGTTGATGGGGTCACAGGAAGACACCATACCACTGTCGAGCATTTTAGTTTAAAATTGAAGCCTTCGAGGACGTATGAAAACTAGCGCAGGCCGCTCAGCCTGTGGTTCACTGCAGAATTCTTGGCTTTGGAGCTCCACGAACTTTAGGAACTCCCCTGAGCCCTGCAGCTCTGTAAACAGATATCTACCCTCCACTAATTGTAGAGTTTGGGCTGCATCCTCTTTTCTATACTGAGTTCCAGACAGGGGTTTTGTTTGTAAAAGCATAGTTCTGCTGCTAATAAGGAAAACAGAAAACAAGAGAAAGAAAAGCATTCAACTCAAACTGGTGTTAAACTAGTGGAACTGGAGCGCACCTGAAGCCCGGCTGGCAGCAGACCTGTGGGTAGGTAGCTCTGTGAAGAAATTATTTGGGAAGTAAAGAGGCCTGGAGAGAATGGCAAGCTAACTCAACAGCAAGCCTCGCTTTAGCTTCCCATGCCATTCGGCAGGTGCCACATGCTGGCCACCTCACTGCTGCCCCCTTGGACACCTCTTGGGTCTTGAACCATTTGGATCCACTGGATGGACATATGAGACCACACCCACCCTGCCATCTCTTCTGTCCACATCTGTGTCCTTGCTCCATGTTTTACCATTTCAGAGGTCTCCCTAGTGATTGACTTCCCCCAACCAAGTCCTACCTCCAAATGGCCATCCTTCAAAGCAGTTCTACAGGCTGGGGACTTGAGTGCTTGATCTCAACGCTCAGCCCTGTCTTCCCAGAGATATCACCTTGCTTTGGCCCAGATGCAGCGTAGGCTCTCTTGCATCAGAATCATCTAGCATCTCTGCTTCAGGCTGCTCTGGTGACATGCGCTCTAAGTTCTCTTAGCCCCAGAAACTCTGCTCTGCACTTAGGACTGAAAAGTCAATGTATTAGTCAATGAGAACTAGTAAGAAAATGTCAATCTCAAAATACGTGATACCATACTCCTAGGATGTAGACAGAAGAATGACATCATGGTTGCTAAGTCAGAGATGATTATATACTCACTGCATACCATGGAACATCCTAGGACTTGAAGATTAGGCAAGTAGTCCTTTTGCTCACAAGATGCTTGTAGTATAGGAAGAGAAATGGTTAAAAAAAAAACAAAAACGTAGCATCCTAGAAAACTCACTGCTGTTTGGTAGAATGGAGCCCTGCAGAGACATGGCCTCGACTGTTGCCTGTAAAGGGCCATCTGATAGGTGAACTCTTATGTGTGTTTGTATATATGTGTCACAGTGACAAAATGCCTGGAACAATATAAGAGGTAAAGATTTCTTTTGGCTCCTGATTCCAGTCTGTCATTGTGAAGAAGGCAGAGCAGCTGGATGAACTCAGTATATTCCCATCAGCAGGGATGTGAGTAGCCACTCCCATCAAGGTGAATGGTCAGGAAGCAGAGACCCAGCCGGAGGCAGCAGGTATAGTCTTCAAAGGCCTGCTCTTACTGATTTACTCCCACCAGCCTAGTCCCATCTCCGCACGTCTCTGTGTCCTTCAAAGCAATGCCATAGGTTGGGGACCTAGTGCTGGATGGGAGACATTTCAGATTCAAGCCATAATGAGACTGAAGTCTCAGGGTGGTGCCTCCTCTTCTACCCTTACTATTCCTTCATTCCCCCTTTGCCGCTTGATTTCCAGGGCCCTAAAATCTCCCTCCTCCATGATCTTGCACACATCCATGTGATTATTCATGTTCCCCTTTTTCTGAAGCTTCTTTCTCTGCAGTCCCCTCTTCCCTCAGCCTTTTAACTCATCAGACATTACCCACATCTGATTTGTCCATGAATATCCTTGGCAGCTGTAACAAGTAAGCAAAAGGGCCACTCAGTTGGCTTTCTGTTGATAGTTCCCAACTGCAATGGGTCTGCCGCCTTTCCTAGATATCTTTAGACCTTTATGCGCACCTTCATCAAAATACACATTATATACAATATATAAAAAACACATAATAGTAAAATTTGCTATTTATTTATCCCAATCTGAACTTTCAGACACTTAAGAGTAAGGATAAGCAAAGGATTATCCGGTAACCCCATCAATCGGGAGGTAGAGGCTACAGAGTAAGGAGTTCAATGTCAGTTTCAGCAACACAGTGTCTGCCTGGGCTATATGACAATCTTTTTTGAACAACAACAACAAGAAGAAAAAAGGAGAGGTCATATATGTTCTGGACATCACTCATTTCTCTTAATGTCTGTAGCATTTCCCAGGAATTAGTATTGTTTGATATATATGCTTGTATATTTTATACTAAAAGTAATTTATATATGAATAGGGATAAGAATGAATGAGAGATGAATATTAAAAATTATATGCAGGAAGCCAGGCGGTGGTGGTGATGCATGACTTTAATCCCAGCACTCGGGAGGCAGAGGCAGGCGGATCTCTGTGAGTTCGAGGCCAGCCTGGTCTACAAAGCGAGTTCCAGGACAGGCTCCAAAGCTACAGATAAAGCCTATCTTGAAAAATTGTGTGTGTGTGTGTGTATACATACATACAGGACAAGGGCTAGAGAAGTGGCTCAGTGGTTAAGAGCACTGGCTGATCTTTCAGAGGACCAGGGTTCAATTCCCAGCACCCATATAGCAGCTGAGGAAGTGATAAGAAATGATTAGACTGAAGAAGGTATTAGTCTGCCGGGCGGTGGTGGCGCACGCCTTTAATCCCAGCACTCGGGAGGCAGAGGCAGGTGGATCTCTGTGAGTTTGAGACCAGCCTGGTCTACAAGAGCTAGTTCCAGGACAGGCTCCAAAGCCACAGAGAAACCCTGTCTCGAAAAACCAAAAAAAAAAAAAAAAAAAAAAGGTATTAGTCTTAAGGAAAAGCATTGCCCTCGAACTCTATCAAGGATCCCTGCCTCCTATCAGGGTGTGTTTATAAAGCATTCCCACAGGGAAAGTACTGGCTAAGTACAGCCCTGAAACCAATTAAAATCAGAGGTATCAGGAAACATTAGGGTAGGTCTCTTGCTCTCCACAACAAATGGATCTTATCATAAGATAAGTTATTTTATCATATGGCTTATCCCACCCCCCTTCCCACCAGGGTCTGAGAATCCTGAGGGAAAAAAAAAACAAAACAAAACAAACAAACAAAAAGAATATTTATTCATAACAGGTGTGGGGTGGGGGAATCTCAAGGTGCTTACTACTGAAAGAAAGCAATTGAAACTCTCTGACTTGGGTTTCCTCTCCCCTAGAATGAAGCTCTATCCCTGGCTTACAAGACCACCAAGGAACATGTTTAAATATATGTAAAATACTCCATTATTACAGAGATTTCAAG